>WAAG01011949.1:1649-17847 GCA_013390105.1 Tichodroma muraria | reverse complement strand
AAGGAAAGGAAGGAAAGGAAGGATGGGAGTCCAACCTGTACAGGAGAAGCATTGCAGACTGATGTGCCCTCTCCAACTGTGTCTGTATGGGGCCGCCCTGGTGCACCCAGGGCTGCCTGGGGTCAGCAGGGTAGCCCAGTGGTTGTTTGCTTTTCCATGGTTTGTGTGAGCCTAAGGATGAGATGAGCAATGTACCTGGATCCCACCTGACCAGTGGGATGATGTCTGGGACAGAGTCACAAGACTATGTCTTGACTAAGTCACTACTCTCTCAATAACAAGCTTATCCTGAGATTAGCCTTAATAACACTTCTTATCATCAAGCACCTTATGATAATCTTTAAGTATTTTAATGACATATGTATATTTATTCTAGAATTTTATGAATCTATATCTAGCATTCATTGCATTTTTATTTCTGTCACTGATCTGCTGCTTACATTTCATTACTCTGTATAAAATGCAATATTCCATTTAATTTACCATTCAAAATTGAACTCTTCCAACACATCCAAATGCCACCCAGTGATTACAGCAGGAATTGCACTTGATCGCTTATGCTTCTGCATTGCATGCAGCAAACTGGGTGCTAGAATAATTTTTAATAATTTTTTAATTATTAAAAAAATTAATAATTTATCTTTGTGCTTAGGGAAGTCTGTTATAAGAGTCAACAACTTAAAACAACTTCTGTTATAAGTAAGTCAACACTTACTGTGACTAAAGCAATTTCTTAGCTCCTTGTTAGAACACTGTACAGTTGTGAAACATCTTTTAATGTTCTTGGGATGTATTTTCTCAAAGAAAATGCTTCTCAGTCCATTTGAACTATAGTTTTTTTTTTACATAGCATGTAAAGGCATTTCCCAAGATGCCTTTTGATGTGTTGCAATGGATAGAATGGAGAATCAGCTGGATAACATGGGATATTTGTTTTGCCTCCTACACAGGTGACATTTTGCTACTTCTGAAAATCCACCCAGAATTATGTTATGGAAGAGCACGTTATTTTTGTTTGGGTATTCCTTAACTATATTTGTGTTTTGAAAAGGTGTGTTTTCTCCACTGTTGTGTCATTCTGTTTGGAGATGTAATGTGAAGACAGAACCCATTTTTTTGAGAGAAAATATTTTTCTTTGCCTGTCATGATTTCATACCAGGAGTTCCCTTGCAGTCTACTGCACTCTCAAACCTGCATCTTTTAAACCAAATTTTCCATGTTGGATACCAACTATTTTCTCCAGGGATCAGCCCTGTGGGTTCACCTGCATTCATGGGGAGCAGTGTTAGGGCAGTGCTGGCTGGATGCTCCTGCAGGGAGCCAAACCTCCCACCAGGACTGGTACCTACGGGTGCATTGTGTGACTCTCAGCCCCGAGAGAGGAGGGACTGGGCTTGGAGCTGCCTGCCTGGCACAGTGCACCCCGCAGGGGGGGGGAGGCAGGCTGTGGCCCCTGGAGAGCAGGAAAGCATCAGGGGCTTTTCTGTGCCCTGGGGAAAGGTGCTGTGGGGAGCAGGGACAGCAGCAGAACTCTGTGCTGGCACCTGCCAGCACTGCCAGCATGGAGTCACAGCACTCCTGCTGAGAGAGGGCAGCTTGAGGTACCCCATTTCATCAAGCCTTGTGCAAAGAGTGAAAACAGTGGTGCAATTTTTCCTCCCCTGCACAGCTTTCTGTGATGCTTTACCAGTCACTTGCTTGCCCTTACCCAGCCTGAAGTACTAATTTAATGAATGTACAGAGTGACTGCTGTGGTGCCATCAAATCCAGTACTTCTCCATGAGTAAAACACCATCCCTGATCCTCTCTTGGTGTGAGAAGTGCTTTTGAGAATTGTATCTGCTGGCATCTGACTGTTTTCTTGGTGTCTCTCTCAATGTACCACTGTTCCTGATGCAATTTCCTGTTGCTCTGCACTCATTTCTCTTGCATTGACCCACAGGAAGATGCTAAGAAAGGAATTATTCATCCACCTTTATATCTATTTGAGCTCTGAATGGTAAAGATTGTAAATAAACCCAATAACTTCTCAAAATAAACTAGTACCCAGAATGCAACAGATCTCTCCAGAAACAGAAGAAAAGGTGCAAACTCGTCAAATAAACAGCACAAACTTTGAGACATACATGATTCCTTCAAACTAATTTTTATATTTTTATCATTAATCACATAGAAAAGTGAGAAAAAATATTTATAGTTCATTCTGGCCAAACTCTTCTCTGTGCAACTTCTCTGATGTTTATGAAATTATAAGAAGAAAGCACTTGGCCTTTCATCTTGATAGTGTGAATGTGTTAAGAGCAGAAATAAAGGATTTATCAAGGATGCCTAGTACACTGTACATGTTTTTATCAGCAATTTTTTTTTTTTAAGTGGAGATGTCTCTATAGAAGACTAAAAGACAATTGTGATTAAAGCTTTTGAAATGCTAGTTTACTTTAAATGGTGCAGTAAAAAGAGAAAAAAATAATTTTTACAGGAATCAGTAGTCACTTATAAGAAAGCTGATCTCACTCAACAGACTGTGAGGTTGATAATTAACCAGAAACAGGCAGGTTCATCATTCTGTAATGAGCTGCCTGCAAAACCATCTGATAAATAAAGGCTGTCAAACAAAATCTCTTGGCATGGCACATCCACCTGCAGGGCTTACTACAGATGGCATGACAGTGTCTGACCATCTGATTCAGTCAAGAGAGGCCAATGAAAAAGTGATGTGTGCTCCAAACAATGTTTTCTAATTCTTCACACGCTGCAGCAACAAATGATAGAATTTCTGTATCCTCAACTGAATTTCAGGATAGGGAGGGAAACACACTCTCAGTCCAGTGTTAGAAGCAAAACACAGCATAAAACACCAAAATTACGTATGCATTATTTAACACCGTAACTGGAGAGGATGCAGTGGTGGAGAAAAAGCTACTATAAAAGCATGAAGTGGAATCCCAGAGCATTTGTAATATCTACCTTCCCTGTGGCAGACTGGCATGCATGCAACTAACCACTATTTGTTGCAATTTGTTCAATTCAAAGCTATTTTCACCCTTTTTTAAAAGGCCTAGCCAGCAGTCTTTACTCAAAAGAAAACTGTAAATTATAGTTTCTGAAGGCTGGAGCTCCATTCATGCAGTAATACAGATCTGAGTTGTACCATGACAATTTTCAGTTTGTAGGGCTGTGTTGAGTGCTGAAGGCACCTCAAGGTGTTAAAGCTTTATGGTGCTTACAGGGTACCATGCAGTGCATAAAAGCCAACCGTAGAGAAATACAGGGTGATAAAGAAACATACCTTTCTTCAAACCAAACTAAACCAAAGCTGATCTGTTCTGGCTATCATTCAACCCCCTTTCTCAAGTTTCACTGGCACTTAGCCCAAGTGAGTCACAGAGACCCCAGGCAAGCCATACCAATGAACAGAAAGGGTCCACCGTGGCCATGTGCATTGGGCCATGTGGGTTTGCAGGACCAGGCATAGATGTGAGGTTCCCAGGGCCAGCTGCTTCCAGCAGTGAGGGAGCTGCTTAGGAGACAGCTTAGCTGTCTCTGCTCAGCCATGGGGGCTGCACCATGCAGAGGAAACCATGAGGCTGCTCTGCACAGACCCCCATTACTGAAGCTCAGCATAGCTCCAAATATCTGTGAGCACCTTCAGATTTCTTCCAATACAAAGTGCTTCTCCACATCAGCTGTCAAAGAGCTTGCACAGGCCAGGGCAGATCACCTGCTGCCATTGCCAGCAGATGGTTTTTGCTGAGTAATTTAGACAAAATGGGAGCCAGGTATACACCTGCACCAGTCACCTCTGTGCTTGCATTGTGCCTCAGCTCAGGTAGGGAGTCTGCCTGGAGCCCAGGAGAGACCAAAGGGTGGGGAGATTTGTAATAGAAACATGTAGATTAGCAGGAAGAGAGTATGTTTGGGCACCAGAAGAACTGACAGAACAAAGGGTTAAATGCATAGATACTTCCCTCAAAACCACACTTTCCAGCAGTAAAATGGGAACAAGGGTGGTTATACCAAGCCCAGAAGACCTGCACTGAGAAACCCCAGCCCAGCCAACACCCCAGCATTCTACCAACAGACCCTGCATTCTAACAACAGGAGAGTGGCACTGACATGGCAACAGATCCCATATAACATTGCTTATATGCTTTTTCCTATTAGCCCACAAGGAGAACTTCCCAAACAAGAAAAAGGACACAATAAGCACCAACCTGGTCTAAGGACTAAAGATCTGAAATTAACTGTGCTCATACTAGAGACTGCCCCACAAGAGATGATAGTTCCTAACAGATCTGTCCAAAAAGATTTTTGCCTGGCCCTCAAGAAGAACTCCAGGGACAAATGGAGGACTTGTCAGCTTGTGTTCCTTGTCCTTGGTGTCATACACAGGTGGTCCAAGTCAGACACCTTGCTACTTTTACATATGTGGAATGAGGGAATGGGTGGATAAAGTGTATAAGGGAATGACTGTGAACAGGTAACATCGATTTTCTCTCAGATGTTTGTAAAGAAATATTACCTCCCCCTCCATCATATACCAAGTTTTGTACCACTGATTTCCGTCAAAGTTTACACACCTGCCCAGGTTTAATGAACCTGCTGCCTCCCAGGCAGGCTGGATACGGGTGAGTTGTGCTTGTGATGCTTTGCCCAGCTGTAGGGACCATGTGCCAGCAGCCCACGGCTGGCTCTGTGTGCGGTGAGCTTGGGTTTGGTAAGCTTGGTCCAGGTGTCTCACCAAGCTGGAATAGCATATCTGCTTCCCAAGGAACTCTTAGAAGCAATATAGTCATATTTACACCTAATAAACATGGCTCTACATGAGAAACCTCTGATGGAGCTTGTTTATCACTGCTGCCAAGGAGTGGGTATTTTGGGATGAGACCAAATACCCTACTTTCATTTTCTCTGGAGCATGATTTCCTGACCAGTGAAGGATACTGGTGTGCAAAAGGCAGCAACAGTGCCTGATGTTCTTGTTCCACACCTGTGGGATTTCCTAGAGAGGGCTGTCAGCAGCATGTTGACCTGCTTAATCCCATAATGGTCTGCGATTATTGATTAACTCCTTACAGACCCACTTGCTGCGTTTTGTAAGGGCAAACAAAGAAGAGATTGACATTTTTGTTGATGATATTGTTGGTAGCTTCATTTCAAGGTAATTGAGACTCATCTTGCAATGACTAGAAAAGATATTTCACATTTCTCCAGTGCCAGTATATACAGGACCCGACTGCTGTGGTGACACCATCTGTCTTGAATACAATTTAATTTGTAGAATTTCATACTTGCAGCAGTAAACAGTGTACTGACTATGTTATTTGACTGAACTCACAAACCTTCAGTTTAAATGTATTTTAAGATTTTTTTTTTTTATTTTTTGACATTTGAGATTATTTAATTATGAAGGTTAGTAGCAGTTCCACAGGCAGGGTCAAAAATAATTTTGTACTTAAAACCTCTCATTTTCTTTGTATGTGCCCTTCCCAAATGACACCAATTGTATTTTCTAAGGCTTTACAAATTAAACACACTGATTAGAAATTAAAATTAATTCATATTAGTATGCCAGAGCACGTAACAACCAATGTACAAATTTTTTGTGCCTGTGCCCTTTATCTCCCTAGCAAAAGCACACAGTGTTATCTCTTGCTTTGTACATGGCAGTAGCATTATGGAAGCACTCCCTCTCCCCACTCCCCCAAGCTGAACTCAAACCGACCCTGTTTACTCACAAAACATGAGGACTGCAAGCTACACAAACCCTGCCTATTCACCCAGTCTCTGAAACAGCATCACAGGATGGGTCAGGTTGGAGGGGACCACAGCAGCTCCTCCCTGCTGAAGCGGCTCCACCCAGAGCACATGCCAGAGGACTGCATCCAGAAGGTTCATGGATATCTCCAGTGAGGGATACTCCACACCAGCTCCAGGCAACCTGTTCCAGTGCTTAGTCACCCGCACATTAAAAAGTTCTTGATCATGTTCACGTGGAACTTCTGTGCATCAGTTTCTGCCCATTGCCTCTTGGCCTATTGCTCAACACCACCAAAGTCCCCTCTCAGACACCTCTCACACAGTCTGAACAGGCTCAGCTGCCTCAACCTATCCTTGAAAGAGAGATGCCACAGTCCTTTTGATGCACTAAAGGTACCAGGGTCAAAGAAACTGNGCCTTGTTATATGATGTGTTGCTTGTATCTTGCTGGTTACATTTCTAACTCCTACAACTTTTAACTCTTTGACTCACTTTAATTATCTTTGTTGCCCTCCACTGAACTCACTCCAGGAGCTCAGTGTCTGTGCTGAGGAGCCCGGAACTGGACACAGCACTCCAGGTGATTCTTACCGGGGCTGAGCAGAGGGGCAGGGTCAGCTCCCATGACCTTCTGCAAATGCTCTTCCTGGTGCACAAGGATTCCATTTCTTTTCTTGGCCACCAGGACACACTGCTGGCTCATGGACTGCTCAGTGTCCACTAAGAGTCTCAGGTCCTTCTCTGCAGAGCTGCTTTCCAGCAGGTTGGCCCCCAACCCGTGCTGGTGCATGGGGTTATTCCTCCTCGGGTACAGAACCCTGCACTTGCTGTTGTTGAACTTCACTGGACCAAAGCCCCACTGGAGGTGTTATAAAGCATTTTGAGTACTGACCTGCTATTTGACCACACAGCACAGAGGTGCAGCTCACACATATGCAAGTCTTATGCCAGTATTCATTTCCCTATGAATGCCTCATGGAAAGACCAGTGGACATTTGCAGCTGCTCCTCCTCATAAGCAGCAGCCCCTCAGACACCTGAGATCACTGGTCACCGTAGTTTGCTAAAACAGGGGACATTTCCCCAAACACTTGCCTCTGCACTCAGAAGAGGTGAGACACACAGCCCTAAGTGGGGTCCATTTCCAGGAGCACACCTCTGATGCCATTCTTGGGTCATGTCTACAGAAAGCTTCTGTATGGACTTGTATTTATGACCAGTCTTGAGCGTGAAACAAAAAGAAAAAGCTAGTAGAGTAGGAAAGGGGCCAGAACAAATTAGCCCCACTATGGGTGCAACCACTAGGCTGAAACTACAAACAAACCTGTCAGGCCAGACCAGGCTCCCACAGGGAAGTCACCTCCAGGTCACCCTGGGGCCTTCCATTGCTCTCCAGAAGGCGAAGCAATTTATTTAATGACACAAGGGATAAGAAATGGCCTCTTCTGAAAAAAAACCCCACTTTTTTTGTGTAAGATCATTTTTAGTTGCAGAAACAATGTCAAAACCAAATGTTGATCCATTTCTGAAAAACATGAGATAATTGTTTCTCCTCTGGAGGAGAGACAAAAGGGAAAGGCAAGTGAGACTAGAAATATGGGAAGTGTACAAGAGAAATTGAGAGGCAGTACAGCTTAACAGAAAGCTGTTTGTCAGGAGTGGTACCATAAAGCCCCACACTGTCATGAGCTGCTCCAGGAGACCAGACAGCTGTTCATCCAGGTAGTCTTGTGCTTCCTGTTTCTTTAGCATTGTTTTGAAATGCACATTCTGGTTATTTATCTTTAATGTTTTCCCCTCAAGGTGTCACTGCAGGGTAGACTTAAGGCTGTTTACAGGCACCAGCTGAGTATTCTCATTCCTAAAATTGTATCCCTTTCTTTGAAATAAAACATTAACTATAAACACCTTGGGTAAATAATGCATGGTTTGAAGGTAATGCAACACCTCCATGTAGTGCCAATCTCCCTCACATTACACTTCTTCACTTTACTTCTTTGTGTTTTCTCCATCTTGGTCTAGTTCATCTGGGAAGAGGAAGACTTGTGAATGTCTAAGGCATTGGATTTAAGCCTGTTTAAAAGCAGCTATCTTGCTGGTACCAGAGAAGACCTGATTTGGGGATAGCACATGTCCTTCTTGTTCATGCAGTAGGGCTGCTACCTGCACTAGTGAGCTATTGACTCTCCAGGAACCCTTTAATTTTCTGTCAAAGTCCTAAATCCAAGAAGCTATCAGCACCGAGTAGGTCTTTACCTGGCATTGCATGTGGTCAAAGGCTCAGGAAGAGTGACACAGGCTTACTTAGAGTGATTGCCTCTGCTGAACAGGCATTGAGATGGACTCTTTTCATTATTTCATCTTCAAGTCATGCCATTGGTAGGACTCGTCTGTGAAAGGAAAAATCAGTTATTCTACTGGTGAGGAGAAATAAAACCTTATACTCGTAAACTTTCCCTGCCTTATAATAATTTCAATTTCCTCTGTCTGTCTGACTGAGACAGCTCAGTCTGGGGGCAAGATACCTGCCAGCTGTACAGCAAGCAGTTGTTATGTGTTATGCCTGAAATCTGCATAACTCTTCATCAGGGAGATGAAGGGATTAATTTTTACCCATAAGATCTTAGTTTTCACTTATCTTTTACTGTATTTTAGGGACCTTACTACCATATTTGATTGCAGTTAGCCAGGGAGATCAAAAGTTGTGATTCTTAGGCATTGTTTTCTTAGGACAACAAGCTGCTGCATAAAAAAGATCCAGTAGATGAACAAGGGAAGTTTCTTCTAGCATGACTCAGATCCTGTAAAATCATTTATCTCCTTTTTCATATACAGATTGCAGAGGTGTGTGAGAAAATATAAGCATCTTCTGTAAAGGAACTAATTAATTTATTAACTTATTAAAGCATCTTCTATGAAGAAACTAGTACTCTATTGGCATGGAAATTAATGGAAGTCTGCTACTACTTGTGTTGGTACCTGCTCAGGCCCTGGTTATTCTCTGTCCTACATGTAATGCATCCAGCTGCTAGGGACAAATGTCTTCATCACAGATAGTGCTTGCCAAAAATGTTCACCTCAGTTTTAGCAGATGCAGTGATAGAGCCAATCAGCCATGGGAACAGACACACCTTAGCCTTGATTGCTTCATGCATGTCAAGATCAAACGTGTCTTGGTGGGAGAAGGTAGTTCTTACTTGTGGTTTTCATTACTCTCCTGTCTTCTAGATATTTTGACTCCAGGCTTTCTTGAATTTTTTCCCTGTCCCACCTGCTTAGCCAAGCACACAATGAGTGGGAGCAAAAAGAATCTTGTTTCCACCTCTCCTCTTTCCCTGACTGTATTTTGTCTTGTACTCTTCATCTCTTTCTTGTGACATTTCCCTGTTGTTGACAATGATATTAACATTGCTACTTTTGCTGTCAGAATGTCAGAGCTACCTCTCAGAAAAGTGATTGGATCAACAGTGGGTATTATGGGGGAAATCTGAATTAAAGCATGCTGGGCTGATGCACAGAGAAATGAAATGAGGTGTTATTATGCTGAACATCTCCACTTGTGGTGCAGTTGTGATGTTTTAAGCCAGCCTCTGCGATCTAATTACATACAGTAACTATATTAAGAGAGTGTTTTAAGAGTGATAATTCAATCACTCTTAAGTTAGAAAATATCAGCATTTAGGTTCTCTTTACAATCCAAAATGCATATTGTACAACAATATCCAATTAATTTCTTTTAAATATATTTTAACAATCATCTTTTAGACTGAAATCTAAATACAAGAGCAGGACTTGGAGGCTGCTCCAAGATGTGGCCTGAAGTCTTCCCTGTGGCTGCTGCCCTAGCTCATAGGGTGTACATGTTAGTGAGGATTTCTTCACACCACCCAGTTCACGCCCCTGACAGCTTTCAGATACCTCCAGCCACCTCTTTCCTCACCCATTGGTTCTGTTCTCTCAAATAACATTAGTCTTGTTCAGCAGGACAGGGGTGTACTGAGCCAAACAGCCTCTTCACAGAAATTGGCTCCTACCTGCAGGTTTCTCAACCAGGAGTCAACTCTCAACAGGATTTCTCCCATTTGTCTTTACATATGCAGGCACCCTCTGTGGCAGGAGGACTTCACAGTCATCATTTAACACTGGGCCTTTGTGAAATTTGGTTGCTGCCTGGTAAAAGGCCAGAAATTAAGTGTGGAAATCCCTTGGTGTGCAGAGCCTGGAACCCGGACTGGCTCACAGTGGTGAGTCTAAAAGGGAAGTCACCACCAGACCAAGAAGGCATCAATGTGCAAATAATTCAGAGGAAAGGCCATCACAGACTACTACCCCTGAACCCACAAAGTTTATGTCTAAATTGCAGCCACAGCTGTGATTGCTGTACATGCTGGCATATCCAAGCAGGCTTAATCTCATTAATTCAATAATAGTGGCAAGTTCAAGCAGTTCAATATTGGTATAAGCTCAATCACAGTAACAACAGCAGTGCAGATGCAGCAGCAATAACCTGTCCATGCTGTTCTCCAGGCAGCCCAGGCTCTCAGATGACTCAGACATCCTGAAGTTACCAGATCAGGGGGTTCAGTGCAGTTATCATACCTGTCCACTACACTAAAGCTTGCTCATATGTGCACCACAGTGCATACCTAGGATTTTATCACAGGTGCCAGAAACAGCCTAATTTAAGAGGGCCATATACCATCTAACTGTCTCTGCCTATGCTTATTACAAAGCTAATGTAAATATTGATAATCAATTAGATAAATTATGACTTAGTTTCTTCAGGCATGGCTAAGTGCTCATTTTCAATAAGGTACAACTAGGTGAAAAATTTGAGTAATCTATGCCATTGCTTTATTAAGCTCATTAGAGCCAACCACTATGAAGTAACTTTCTCTGAATGTGAAGAAAAAAAAAATGAAAAAAAAAATATTCATTTGTGAACAGAAAAGCATCCTAACCCATGAAAACTCAATATTTCTCTGGGAACAAAACATGTATTAGATTTTTAAATAAAGCCCCTCAGAGCAGCCCAGATTTAGACCACAGGGTAAAATAAAGATATTTTTTCTTTTTACAAAATAAACGCAGACTGCTGAGTTACCCGGACCTGTTTCACTCTTCAGAACTCATGATGGTGCAAATGTTGAGGTTTGGAGAACACAGCCATCACCTTGTACTCTAGGTGTATAACTGTATACTATATCTATGTATAACTGCTCTATCCAGTTTTACTTGCCCTGCTTAATGCTGTATGACAATTCATGACATATTGATGCAACTTACAGGAGTAATCTTTTTTTTCCAGTTCATTTAAATTATAGTTTAGACCGTACATGCTTGAAGGAGATGTCCATAAATTATGTCAGCTTTCAGTAAGTCTACATTAAAAAATGCGGAGTAAATCAAAAGTGCTAACTAATTTTTGTTTAATTATTGATTTAAGCTTACTTTGCTTTGGAAAATGTAATTACAGAAGTTGAATTTGGCCAGATCTACAGAGGGTTGTACTGATTCAAGTGGTAAAGGAAAAAATTCAGTCTCCTAGATCAATTATGAAAATGTGTCCTTTGACAGTGGCTCCAAAGAAGAAGTCCAACAGAATTTCAGAGTGCGTTTGTCCTTCTAGCCATTTTCCAAAGGACAACAAGCATCAAGGAGTTTCTGGGTTCTCTCCAACATGGTATCTCACTGAAATACCAATGACAGTGATTTTTTTTGAATTAAAAGGAGGTCAGTTAGGTATTGATCTGAAATGAATGTCTATGCATGAATTCCCTATACATAAATTATACCTTCTTGACTACTTATTTATTACCCTCAGAGGCTGTTTTACTTTTCCTCTATACCCAAATATTAACTTCTACAGCAGAACAGGGGAGCCTTCTCAGGAGGAAAAGAGACACTCCTGGAAGCATCCCTGCCATCCTCAAACCTTTGAAGTACAGTGTCCCAGGCCCTAACATGAGAAGAGGCCCTAAACAAGGATTGCAGTTTAAATTGGGATTATTCAAATGGATCCTGCATGTTGCCCGAGAAGGAGACAACCCCCTGAGGCTTTATACACCTGGGAATCAATCAGGGAATCATGATAACGATGCACTGAAACCCCTGATCTGGTAACTTCAAGCTGTCTGAGTCATCTGAGATCCTGGCTGCCTGGAGAACAGCATGGACAGGTTATTGCTGCTGCATCTGCACTGCTGTTGTTACTGTGATTGAGCTTATACCAATATTGAACTGCTTGAACTTGCCACTATTATTGAGTTAGTGAGGTTAAGCCTGCTTGGAGACATATTTTGACCAGGTTGCTCCCATCCATAATGTTTCCTATGACTTAATCTTGCCAGGCTAGCAGATTAAAAAGTTTTAAAATGGATTTTTTGATGTAACATTTTCAGACTACCAAAATATTAATTCAGGGTTTTTTTTTAATGACTGCCATAGTACTACTGAAGGTTAAATTTATTAGTCCTAAAAGATTTCAATGCTGATAAAATAAATTTTTTTTCTGATACATTCTTGAAGAATAATATTAAGTGTGTAGGAGGATTTAAAAGATTATTTGAGGTATTGTGAAACAGTTTCTGGATAAGCTCAAATTTGTGGTTTTGAATGATGGAAGCCTCAGTGTAGAAACCACAGTAGGAAGCTTTTTTTCCCTTATAATTCCTCAGCTTGCTTTCTGTCAGGAAAACAGGGGGCTCTGAAGGGATTCTCTTTCCCAAATAATTTAGGTTTGCTCACAGCCCTCTTCCAATAGGAGCTGGGGTTTTTTTCCACTTGTTTCCACTTGTTTGAGCAACTAGTGGGCTGAGGAGTAAGTTGGGACATCGAAAAACTCAGCTTCACTTGCTCTCATCTGGATGTTCAGCTCACCAGACCTTTGCCAATCCCATGTATCTTTCGGTAGGGCAGTGAGAATATTAGGAATCTTTGTAAAAGGATTTGAAGGTCAGCCAGGAGAATCCAACTGGGAGCAAATGCTGTGGACGTCATTTGCTGCTGCAAGAATGTTTGTATCTGCTCCGGATCAACTGGGAAAATCGATCATGGGAAAATCCCTGTGCTCCTTGCAACATCAGGCAGCTGGGATATGGTTGTGTTTTTTTCAAGGCTGTACATTTGAGTGTTTTTGTCTGTAAATCTTTGCCTCATGTAGTACCTACAGGAAAGAGATTTCTGTGAGAAGCTGAAATAAAGCTGATGTATCCCTGCCAGGAGTTTTCTACAAACAAAAAGCAAACGTGCTCTTGCCCTGCTTGGTCGGCAGCCGGGGAAGAAGTCCCTGCTCACCAGGCAGCTGGGGTTATCTCCCTCCGAGCTCTCAGCCAAGAGAAAACAGCTTGCAGCCCATGTGGCGCTTCAGTGCGAGCAGTAAACATCACATTAACGTTTGTAGGAGCCCGATAACCTGTCACTGCGGGTTTGGCAGTGCTGCCTGAACCGCCCCGGCCGCTGCGAGCCATGTGTCCGAGGCAGCTGGGAGCACCTAGGGACAGCTGGCCCCTGCCCTGGGGGCTGCACAGGCTCGGGGAGGGGGGCAGGGTGGATTGCCTGTGGCCAAGCTGTCTGTACACCCACCTTGTGAAGGACAGCTAAAACTGAAATAAAGGGTAGCCCCCATGAGCTCAGCTCTACCCTGGCCCAGGGGAGGCTGGAGCAAAAGGGGGGATGTTGGTGGTATCTGGCACGTGCCCGTGGGCCAGGGTAGTGAGGAGGAGCAGGAGCAGACCTCTCAGGCCCTACATAGCCACAGGTTGGCAACCACTTCCCAAAGCACAGCGGAGATTAAAAGACACTCCTGGCACTCCAGAGACTCAGTCTCTGTAAAGATGTCCTGGGGCTGTGGCTTCATAAAAATGTGTGCTTTTACCCTTTTTCCTTTATATTTATTAGTGCTGTTCTTTTCTTAAAATAGACACTCAATGTCTTGCACAGGCCTCGTGGACTGGAAAGCTGTACAGTTCTGCCGTAGCCAGGACAAGGATGTCTGCAGGGAAAGGCTGGCTGAGGAACCCTGCCTGTGCTGTTTTCCAGAGGGGTGCTGCAGAAACTGCAATCATTGCAAAAGGATGATAGTGCTGTCAGGAGGTTTCCTTTTTGCCCAGGGGAGGCTCATCCTCTCTGCTGTGCAAAGCCCCATGGCCTGCCCTATGTTGCCACCAGGATGTGCCACTAGAAGAAGCAGGGGTCCAAAACACAGGGAAAGTGCAAAAAATGGTAACATGGAGAATCGTGGTAGAGCACCCCATGGCTCCTGCTAGAGGACAACGGAACTGATGTGACAAATATATATATACATAGTTCCAGGAAGGGGACAAAACTGACATCTACATTCTGCTTGTGGGCGAGTTACTCTTTTGAATATTGATAGTCTTCTGAAAGCCTCTGCTGAAAATTATTCAGAAATAATGGGGATGTGTTTTCTGGGAAGGTTTTGGTATCCTTCTTTAATCTTCTGCTATAAGGTACGTACAGAATGCTAACATGGTAAGGAATGACCTTCTGAGCTTGCCTTTTTGCTAGGATGCTGCTCTTAGAAAAATGTCTGACAGGCATCTTTTCCAGTTTTTCTTTTTCCTGTTAAGGCAAATTTTACAGTCCTCTTCTTACTCCAGGGATATAAAATACAACTTACCATGTCCCCAGGGGTTTTGGCCTCTGATGACAAGGCCAGGAGTCTGCTCAGAAACTACTCTTTGTGAGATGTAAGAAAAAGATGGAGCTGCAAGTAAGTGACTCCAAGTAGAAAAGAAAAACAAGTAAAAGTAGTTTGATCCTAATATTTAAGACTGAGATTTCCAAAAGCACTTAAAGATTTTGAGTGCCTCACTTCTTGGGTATTCCAACAGAGAAGTCTTTGGAGGCCTTACACTCCAAGAATAAGTGCTTGGCATTTCCTAAAAGTTATGTCTCCATTAACATATTTCAAGTGGTGCATGAAGAACAGGAGCCACTGAAAAATCAGAAGGCCAAGATATTCTTTAGTGACTTAAATTGGTCAGACAAAGCATATTGTCATGCTCAGACACAGCTCTTCAAGGATTTTGAACATTTTTTTACTTTCTCTGAAAGAGATTAAATAATGGTATATCTGGAATCTTACACTGCACTTCAGTTGTGTCATGAAAGATAGAATTCATATTTGATATTAATGGAGCAGGTGAAACGTGAAATGATATTTCTTTAATCTTTAATGAAATTTCTGGTTTTAGCATTTAGGTTGTCTGTTCAATGACACAGAAGAGCTAATAATATCACTGTTTTTGAAGAATTCATTCACTACAGGCAGCATGATTTTCTGAATCTGTTGGAAGCTCTTTAGGTGCTCCAATGATGCATGAAAAGCACAATAATAAAAAAATCCTTTGTCCTTGAAGCCCAGTGATCATAATTGGAAACATATAATTAAAAAAGAGAAAAAAAATCTCCCAGTAAGCCACTACTCTGGAACAGAGACACAGTAGTTTAGAAAATAACAGTTCTACAGGAATTAGCAGGAACAATGGGGTTTCAGGAACTCTTCAACCAAGTATGCTCTGTAGCTTGGTTAAAGTCCTGTATATTCCACACCAAAAAGCTGAATGGTGCTTTCTGTAGCAAACTCTTACTTTACTGAATGACTTTGTTTGTTTAGAATTTAACAATTGCTTCTGTAAACCTCCGTGAGACAGGAAAAGTTAGTAAAGGTGATGCAAGTTTTTGTGGGGAGAAACTGATTTTTTTTTCTCATGGGGATATATAAATGAGAAAATGCTGTGCATGACAAAAGGCTTGCTATGAAACAGAGCAGGACTAAGAGGATGTTCCAGGGGACACATCCCCATTATTCCATCTTCAGCCAGTCCCTTTGAGGCCAAAGTAGATCTTGCAGTCTCCTAAGGTCATTCTCACCTTGATTTTTCATTATTTCAGAATAAAAAAATGAGAATTAATTAAAAAATTAAAATAGAATTTTAATTTTTCTTTTGAGGGGTCAGTGGAAAAAATTTGTCTTTTAACCTTCTTGAAACAGAGGAACATTGGAGTAGTATCCAAAGGATGCAGTTATGTTTCCAAAAATCAAAGATGCTCTCCAGTACCATTAAAGCAAGCTAGTAATGGAGATAATACAAACCTTGGCCATTCTCCCAGCTGACTGTCCTAGTAATATAGAAGCCCCTCTGAGTGAGTAGCTGATACTGGGGATCTGCCAGGCAACTTTAATTAAAAACAGCAGCTGGTGACAATATCCTTGGAGAGGTGGAGATCTGCTTGTCTTACTCATGTCACCACTGAAATGAGTAAGAGCATCCTTTCTCTCTGTTGTCAGTTCTCTTTTTGCTGTTAGGACTTCCTTGAAGTCTCTGATCTTTCTTGAGGTCTCCTAAACATTAAACATGCTCCCCTTTGCTTTCCAGGTACGCTTTTTTTTTTCTCCTTTTTTTTTTTTTTT
>WAAG01011946.1:0-11413 GCA_013390105.1 Tichodroma muraria | reverse complement strand
TCTTTCCCAGTAATTCCATTTTGATATAGTGGGAAAGATTCTTCCTCGGATGAAACTCTCAGCAGCACTGCAAAGCTACTTAGTGGACAAAGGGACTCCAGTCAGTCACTTACCAGTCACAGTGTACTTTTTTACAGTTTAATGCAGATTCAAAATAAGAGCCACATTTTTAAATTTCAGCATGACAAGTCATGTGCACCCACAAATCATGCTGCTGGCATCAGGGTCTTAAAAAAAACCCATCTTTTTTGAAGAAAAAGTAGACTAATGCAGTTAAACAAAACACAGGAGAAGGAGAAGCAAGTTTACAAAAGGGAATTTAGTGCACTACCTATTAGTACCTTTTAGGATTCCTCTTCTGTGCTTTGAATATTAGATAGCAAGCTGGAAAAAAGTGTAATCTTCCTTCAAGAATGCATTTCTTCCTTCAACATAAATACCAGTATCTTTAAATGCAAGTTTGTCAGTGCATGAGCTGCCCTCTTATTGTGCTGCAAGCAAATGCTTCGTGCTATTGAAAGAGTTTTCCTTAATAAAATGCAGAGGCTAAAATGTTAAATCTTTTGAAGTTGCTCCTAAACGTGTAATATTTAGCTTGAGAAGCAATAGTGAGGAAATGAACATGATAAGAGCTCATTCAGTAACAGCCCTAAATTGATTATTTCCTTCCTTATGTAAACTTATCAATCAGCCCTTTGGGCTCACTTCCGAATACCCGCTCAGCACAAGAGTCTTATCACAAGGAAATGGAATGTAAAAGCCCTGACAATTTTGATAAGGCACGTACTTTGGTTATGATCCTATCTCTCCCCTCCTCCCTTTTAAATAATTCATCTGCACTAAAAGGGGACATGCCCTCCCTGTAACTTTGGTATAAATAAAAGCTGATGTTGTTATAGTCAGAATTAACCCTGATTATTTGTCCTGCTGGTTTCTCAGAATATTCTCAGGCAAAGAGACAAGAAGATGTATTGAAAATTACGAGCAGCTTTGGAATGGAGTGGCATAGTGGTCTGGACGGATGATACATGAGTTTTTAGAGATTCTTATGAGTTTTGGACGTAATCTAAAGAATCTTAGTAGAGTGGATACTGTAGGAAACCTGAGACTCTTGTTTTTTATTTGCCCCTTATTTATTTGCCACCTTTACTGCACCCGCGATGCTGTGGGTCTGACACCTGCTTGCGATGGCAGAAGCCAGACTGAATAATGATCCGACAGCTCACAGTGCAAAAGCCAAACATGCAAACTTTCAAAAACCCTACTGCACAAACACCAAACCACACACTCGAGCACACATAAGGCAAAAGAAAGCTGACAAGCAAGCTCTACCCACCAGCCACCACAGACTAAGACTTCACGGTTTTGCCAGCCAAAAACACCAGCAGAACAGCCCCAGATACAAATTGAACTTCATTCATTTGTCCCAGTAAAGTAATAATTTAAAGGGGTGCGTAAAAAGTTTTGTGGTTCACTGCATACCAGGACAGCGAAGCCTGATAAAAGCACTCGAATGACAGAACTGTTTTTGTCTGAGATGTGATGACATGCTCCTTAAGCAAATGTTATGGGCAGCAAATCCATGACCCAGTAAAATACACTCTAGATCATCAAAGTAGTTCTACAGCTAGATGAAATCCACTTGTCTCCAGCAAGAATGACCTAAAACTCTTCAGAGGAATAAAAAAAAAGTGTGGAGGAATTCAGAAAGAATGTTTTTTTAGCAAACAGTGACATACCAAAGTTCAGTGTAACTTTTTCAGTGAAACCAAAAACCAAGCTAAGCTTACCTGATTTATTTTTTCCACAGAAACTCAAATCTTGAGTTGTTTTATGCAAATTAAGGAAAAGCCATGACTGAGGCTGGACTGACAAATAATTTTGGTTGGCTGCTTACTCAAATCTCCTCTCAGGAATACTGATCATCCAAACAACACCTCATCATTGTAAACCATCAGGGGTCTTAATCCTGGCAGTGTTGAAGTNCAGGGGTCTTAATCCTGGCAGTGTTGAAGTGCATGGCAAAGATACCATTGATCTTAATAGGATTAGGATTTCTCCAGAATTTTCATGATGCTCTGCACGGGGAAGCCTTTAGACTATTTCACGAGATATCCTAAGTGCTTTATATTGAAAAAAATGTTGCAGTGGAAAGTCTATTTGGTGAAGCAGTGGCAAAAATAAAACTGGAAAAATGGAGCAAATCCAGAATGTTCTTACAGGCGCATGAGCTCACAGAGGAAAGGGAAGCTTTTTGATGGAGAGTGCTTTTGTGGGTTCAGAGTAAATTAATCTATGAACTTTAACTCTGTGCTTTCTATGCCATGCCAATACCACCACACATGCAACAGACTGTACCTACTAGAAAGAAAATCTTGTTAACATTTCTGGCAAAAAAAAAATCAGAATTAGTAGGGATAAGGTAAAAACTATACATTTGCACAGTGAATGCTAGGTAAGAAAATAAAAAGGGTGTAACTGCCTTGCCTGTAATTTATTTCTTTGGCCCTCCAGTAGCAAAGTCCTCAGGGAAAGAAATTACAGTAGCAGATATTATCTTATTTTACGGCTGTATTTCCTATCTTAAATTAATAGTGCGTAGGATTTTGATTATAATTGATATAATTATTCATGAGTCTGTTTTGTTATACAAGTGAGTAAAGAGCACTTTTCTGCTCCATGAAGCCTGTCTTGTTTTATGGAGTTTAAATTAAGGCTTCAAGATATTGGTGAGGTGGACAAATACTGAAATTCTCAATCCAGCCACCAAACTGGAGCTCAGAGCAGAGAGTGGATGGAATGGCTTGGATTTTGCAGCCATTTCTGCACAGCTGAGCCTCCTCAGGCTGGGTTCTGCCACCCTCACTGAATGGAGCACTATACTGTGAGAAGAGGTGCATGGAAAAATGTTGTGGTCTGCTTAGAGGTGGCAGAATTGGGTATTTATTTAGGTCAAATAGACTCAAGTACTTGGAGACCTGGGGAGCTTATGTAATGCACTGGCATGGTATGAAGGAGGTGTGTACAGGAGGAGAGGCACAGATGGAATAACTGCACACTCTCTGAGCAGGTGGCTGAGGACATTTCATGGTGACCTGGAGACAATTGTGTGGCCACAGGCTTTCTAATAAAAATATCTGCAGAGTCCCAATGAAAACAAGCCCCACACGGTTCTCAAAAACCCCTCCATAAACCAGACCAAAACAGAAAATTAAAAAGATTTTTGTATATTGTGCTTAATAGTCATGAGGTTTAGGAAACACGTGTTGATCACCTATTACCCAGGCCAGCCTTCAGGCTTCTGTATTACTTTTTAAGAGTTTGGGCTGAATTCAGGTCTTTAAAAGACAAAGCAGTACATTTTATATTTTTGAAACTTGCAAGAGCTGTTTAGGGAGCTCAGTTAGTCTATTTGGGTTAGGTAGAAAGGAATAAAGTCAGGTTGGTTTACTAACTAACAATAAATATGTTTCCTTCTTTGCTAAGAGGGATTGTGACCTGTTTTGCCTGTGTGTTTCACATGGCAGCATCAGGCTGTGGAAGCAAATCATTATCACATCCTGGCTCCTTCTTCTCAGTGTTGTTCAAAGCCCAGGGACTGGGAGGAAGGATGATTGCCAGATTTAGGTGCAGGTTGTCCTGTTTTCCTGAGAACCAGCTGTTTGCAGGCGGCCTGGAGGGGTTTAGCCCTTGGCTTTGTTTCCATGGACATGTAATACAGGTGAGACAACTGAGATCTGAATTGCTGCCTGTATAAATGATAAAAATAACCTGGTGCAGACCAGATCTGTGTCCATCTCAGGTGGCATAATGTGATCAGCTGAATGGTATGATCTACAGTTAAATTGACTTCTGGCATATTAGGGTTTTTCAATGTGGTTTTTTTTTCATGACCCTCCGAGTGACATAACAAAGAACATTGCACACCAATCTGTGAAGCTGCTGTATTTTAAATGTATTTTAAATGTAATTTTAAATTCTCCACTGTACAGTAGCTGTACCACGGAGCAGACTCGTTACCGCTTCTGGTGAGCTAAGCTCGTGAATTAGCATCACAACGCAGCCTGAAGAAGCTCCCTCCCCTTCGATTTCCTTTTCTTTTGTAGTGGATTAGTTATTCACAGGTTGCTCTTTGTTTCTGGAACCACATCTTTGTTTTGCCAAACTTCGTTCCACCCCTGTGTCTAGTAGAGACCTGTTCCAAGATGTGTTCCACCGGCTGGGAACTGGCGCAGGCAGCAGAAATGCTTTTCTTGCAAAACAGTCTCTGCAAGCATTTTATCTGCTCCTTGCCCAACAGAGGAAAGATTTTGTTGAAAACGAGTAGACCTATGTGCATTCACCTTGGGAAATTCTCCTTAAAAATCCACATTTGAGGAAATGCCTTGTACATCTAAGTATGTGAAGAGATTTCTCAGAGTTCTTCTGCCGCAATCTGGGAGACTTCGATGCTTCTCATTCGTGCCCCCTTGGGAACACATTAATAAAGGAGCACGGATTGCTCTGCTTTTAACGGTTCCAAAATACCGAGTCAATTCTGTGAGGTACATTTTGCTTAATTACATCTGGTGTAAGAGTTTCCGTTCCTTCAGGGAATTCCTGCTGGATTCCCTGCTAGTGGTGGAAACTGCATCTTCCCCTTCAGAACCAATAATCTCAATAACTGCGATCTACACTCTGTACATTTATTTTGTGGGGTGTCATTGACTCCTGAGACTTGCATATCCAAAGGTGACTTTGTCCTGATGTAAATATGTTGATATTCCCAGGGTCTGCATTGCCCTGTGCGAATTTCCAGAGGAAAACAATAACAGAGAGACAAGGAATATCAGAAATGTTTGTTTTAAAGTTGGAAACAAGCCTCACCAAGCCTCAGATGATTTCTGTGTGGATGAAATGGAAGAAAATGTTTCAAAGGAAGTGATTAAGCATCAGGTGTGATTCAGACTCATAGAGGAATTTGTTCAGTATGAAATCTTTTGAAGAACACAAATTTTCATTGAAGGCAGAGACATGAATGGGTCTAGGATAAAAAGACTTATTATTTTTTAAAAAAGTGAGTAGACCCTGTGTCTTATCCTTATGCACCTGTCCTGGTGCCATGTAGATGGTTTCTGCATCAAGTCTGTTTTGCGCAAAATGAACATGCTTTTTAATTGTCTAAGGGCTTGCTGAGGAATTGGTTTGTTAGGGTTGCTGCAAATAAAGTCAGTTATTTCTTTGTCTAAAAGAAGTCATTAAATTTGATGATAGAAGCTGTCAATGTATAAAAATATACAAGCGAATAGGACGTGAGAACAAATGCTGACAAGTGCAGTATACGGCCAGTGCTCTTGACAAGACACAGTGTTGAACTGAACAAATGGCTCATAAAGCTCCTTTAGCAGAAGGACAGTAAAATCCTTCCTCTGAGGTGATTAGCTTTTTAGTAAGCATTTATGTGGAGACAGGGGTCTACCCTGGTGGATGGGTTGGTCGCTTTTGCCAGGCACTGCAGACAGCGCTGCAATATAACTTTAGTTTATTATGGCACTAAAACTATTAAGATGTGACTGTCTTTTTTTTTTCTTATTTTTTTTCCACTTGAAGTGAGGTTTGTTTCTAACCGAAAGGGAACAGCCATTCTTCTCCCATGCTGACTATTGTTTTTGATGGGCAGCCACCTCATGCCTTTTAAAAAAGCAAGAGTGCTAAATGGCTGCAAGGGAAAATACAGAGCTAACTACAGAGGTAGATCAGTAACTCACAACTGTAGTAGCTCCACTTAACATTCAAGAAAGTTAAAACAGTTACTCCATTCTCTGTCTTATGGATAAGCATTATCCAGATGATAAAAATTAGTAATTACACTTCCCTGGGGGACAAGAGCCATGGTGGGTGTAGGGGGAGCCCAGGTCAGGAGCCCTCCCATGAGGATGAGGATCTGAATGGTGCCCCAGGTAGCAGAGAGCTATGGTGGCTTGCTCCCAGGAGACAGCCACCTCTGTGGGTGGGGGTGGGAGTTGGATATGTGGAAATCCCAGATCTCTTGGAGTCAAGTTTCCATTCAGGTGGGTGACCATGCTGGACTGAGACAGGGGGCTGTCTCAGCCAAAGGCCACCATCCCTCTCCCTGTCTGATGTCCTGGTCTGCTTGTGTCCAGCTCTGGTGTCACCACTGCTCATGGTAAAGGACTGCTCCTGCCAGCTGTGTCCCTACCCATCAAGTCCTCCCCGTGGCATAGGGCCCCTGAAAAAAGCCTGGCAGGGCCACAGTGCTGGGCTCACTCCTTTATTCTGGTTTAGATGCTTATTCTGGAGAAATGCACAGAAATTCTCATTCCATCTTGCAGAAGTGTTTTTCAAAGTCACTCTGAGGTCACAGAGCCCTCTGAATCACTGAGGTCACTTAGACATAACCTAAGTGTCTTTGAGAGTCCTTTGAATATTGCTGCCAGTATTTTCTCTGACCGGGTCATTATCTGCTTACTGAGAAACAGGAGATTTTGTAATACACATTTTCTGTCAAACTGAATGTTTGCAACATGTGAGTCCTCATTTGGGCTGGAAGCTCATCTTTAAATTCATAAGATGGATTTGGAAAAAAAAAATAATCTAAGGACACTGACAAATCAACACTTTCAAACCCAGATTTCTGATAGTGTTTGAACCTTATGGAAGTTTTAGATCAATTCTTTATTGATTTTATTCAACTCTTTCTTCAGATAGAGTATTTGGATGAAATAAGCTTTGCCTTCCCACTGCAATCTTTGTGTTGATTAAGAAGGGATGTGCACTCCGTTATAAACAACCTCTGTTACAGGAGCTCTCACATACCTGCTGTGTTGAAAAGAAAAAAAAAACGAATAGGCAGCCATCAGAGGCAAGCACCGGTCCTAGATCAAGGCCAGGGGCTGTGGATCTGGTCCTGGGTGACAGAAATCTGGTGCTGTGCAGAGCCTGACTCAAGGCAGGAGCCTGCCAGTGCCGCTCTCCAGAGGCATGACGTTGCCTTAGCAGAGTTGCCCCCTCATTCCCTAGGGAGCCTCAGCAAAAACCTGGACAGTTCAGTTTAGTCCGGGAACACCAAGAACTCGCAGAGTAGAACACACATCTGTTCCATATGGACACCAACCGTGAGCTTTAAGCTGTGTCTGAGACTCTTTCTGGATCTGTTTTTTTCACCTTTTGCTCTGTGACAAATCCTAGTAAACGCATATAAGCAGATTGTTTTTATTATCCACAAATCCCACAACATGGAGTATGTTTTCCACTATATCTCTCTCACTCCAAGAGAGGAAAAAATTATAAACAGTGCCATGTATCCAGGTCAGAAACCACAGTTTATGTCATGCCTGTTATTATTCAGGTGGACTGGTCTACCCTGGCATATTCTGGCTTTAAACCCATACCTAACCTTAAATCCAGAGTGATGGTCCTGTTAAGATTCAACCTTTAAAACTTCAAGCCCTTGTGGTCCTTCTGAGGACACTGTTCTGAGGCTTTGAGTCATTCCTCCCTGACTGAACATCACACAAAATGGCTAAAATTTTATTAACCCTCTGATTGTATTTAACACCTGACAAAAGAAAACCACAAAGAGCAGCAGCCGGCCGGTATATCAGGAAAACATGGCAGGCTTGCACAGAATGGCAGCTCTGCTTCTTAAGTGGATGAGACAGAGAATTATTTAGTACATTTTGAGAGCACCTGGCACTCAGTCTCTTGGCCATCAGGACAACTCAAGGGAAAGTGGTGTTTATCACAGTGCCCTGTTAAGTGGATTTGACTACAACAGAAATAAACAGAACAGCCTCTGGAAAGGTTTCAGGACTTTCAAACTGGTGAGTGCTCTGGTGTTGCAGACAGCTCGGGTCATTTATTAGGAGCCAAAGAGTCAGCACAAATGACAATATGCACTTTTGTACTTTTGTGTTTGTTGGTTTCTTCCTTCTAATTTTGTTTATTTCCTTGTGAGGAAGGGGGATTTCGTACAGCTGTAATAGACCCATCACTTCAAAACAATCTCCAATCTGCCATGCTAACAGATCCAACACCTCCTTTCAAAATTTTTTCAAATCCTTTCCTTTGTTCTGGTCCTAATAAGGACCTTTGCTGCTCCGTTTTTCTTATGTGACACAGAGGAGACAATTCTGATTTCCTGTGAGTGTGCTAAGCCATTTAAATTTTTACTAACCACTGCAATACGTGCTGCCTGCTTTTCAGGAGTGCTGTGCTGGTAGATGATCTGAAGTGGATGGATTGCACGCTAGAGATTCCGGGATGGAATCATCTTACAATCTTGCATCTTGCTTGCAAATGTTGCAAGATTTGCTTATTGGCTGTTTTCTGCAACCAGATGTTGAATTCCTAAGCCTCAGAATGGGCCTCCCCTTACTTCTAGCCAAATATCACTTCTTCATTTCAAATGAATAATGTCAAATCATTTCTGAGTTCAGAATGTTGCCCAGTTTTCCAGGCCCAGAAAGTTCAAGAAATGCAAGATGGAAATCCAATATTTTGTTTTCAGGTCTGGAAGCTTTGGTTGACATGAATATCAATACTATAAAAAAGAAAAAAATGTCAGCATTTTCACCTTATCATAGCCTAATATGAGGCAAAAAATAGTTTCATTCTTAGCAGTTCCTATTTTTTAACGTAAAAGTTATTTGAATCTTCAGTTTTACATTTTGAGATAAAAATTTTGCTTCCATCTAGTTCAGAAGGTCAAGCACAATATATAATTCCTTTGATTATGCCATGAGAATCTCCCTGCTCAAACTTGGTCCAGCTAGACCTGGTTGTTCAGGGCTGGTTCAGTCAAGTTTGGAGCATCTCTTCCAACAGATAGGTTAATAACTTTCAGCTTTCAGCAGTTTTGATAGCAGAGCTGGCAGGGGAGAGGTGAAAGGGAGGATCATGTAGGGGAAATCATACCTTGCCAGAACCCTGGTGTGTGCTGTGGGGCCAGCAAGACAGAGTGTGGAGAGATAGGGATGGGACTGCAAATCTGGGGAACTACCAGGTGCACTCCTGGGGTCCAGTCTGGCTCCTGATGGGAAAGGATGAATGAATAAGTTTGCATTCAAGTATTAAGATGGATATCACAGAACAAAATTATCTCTAAGCAGATATTTAAAGCTTTCCACGCTTATTCACTCACCAGAGAGAAGCAAAATCTCCAAAATCCTGAGCTGACTTGGAATTCCACCAAAATAAGTTTTTATTGAAGAGGTTGAGAAAGTATTACGTGTGATGATTCATTCTAATCTTGATTTCTTTTGTGTTTGCCACTGTATAAATAATTAAATGAAAATAATTTTGAGCAGGGAAAGAGAAAAGGAAACCCTTCTTCTCTTCCCTTTATTTGTAGGTAAATAATAACTTAATTTCAAACTGAAATATAACAGAAAAATATTAATTACTGCAAAATGGACTTCTGTTAATGGTTCATAATATTGTTGATGAATATGTGAACTATTGTGCTTTAGCCTCCCCTCTTGAGAGAGAATGGAATATTTTAACTAGAGTGAGATATATTAAATACTCAGCCTTGTAAAGGGCATTCTCCGTTATGCCTAAAGCCTCCACAGGCCAGGAAGGCTTCTAACCTTTTTCCCTATATTTATTTAAATCCTCTGATGAGTGGGCTGCATTCTCAGGAATCTATCTATAATTTCAGTGGCCTAAACTGCTTTTTCTTTTTTCTCATTAAAATAAGATGACAAAGAAAAGAAATATGACTATAAATGCGTCGTGCACTAAAAATACAGCATACATACTTTACATACAAATGCTTCAGAACTAGTTATCCCCACTATGAAATATTAGCTTCTGCTTTGATAATTTGTGAGATTTTGCATGTTGGCAGCCAAAGCTTCCCACAGTTTTTCTAAATTGTAAGGTTCTTTGCATTAAGTTGCTGAAGATTAGAAAAGTGAGACACAATGACATATTGAATTCTTGAATTGCAGCTAAGAGGACTGCTCAGAGTGGTTATCTAAAGTGTTGCCTGCTTATACATTTAAGCAATGAAACTTTTGAAGATTCCGTGAGGGCTCTGCTTCAGCAAAGTCCTTGGTCTTATGTTTGGCTGTAGATAAGGGAACTTATTGCTTGTAATGCATGTAATAATACAGTTTCCTCTTTCCTAGAAACACGTTAAAACCAGCTCCTGGGTCACTTTGAAGCAAAGGCAACTCCAAAACCCAGCAGTTTGTGGCAAACACATTGCATTGTTGCAGCAGAATGCTGAAAAAAAAAAATCCTAGTGGACCTCCTGTTGGTTCATCTGAACCCCTTTCTAACACTTCTTGTAGCCTTTTCCCACCTATGAAAAATGTAAGTTGCATCAGAAAAAGAACTTACAAAGCAAGCAGAAGTTACAAAGTCAAATCCACCTTAAGGGGAAAAGAGAAACAAAACCAAAAATCCAAGCCTGGGTCAAAACGTTGTTTTTCTGTATCACACGCTCATTATGGAGGTAGCTTTTACTTAACCTCTTGGTTCTCACATCACTCATGTTAATGGCCAAGTTTCTGATACCGGTGGCATTTATCAACTGATCATCTGTGACTCCATGAGTCACTGTCTCCAGGCTTGACATAAACCACTCAGACTGTGCCTTAGGGTCACCTGGACTTTGTCACTATTTAACAATTGAAAAGGAGCAGTATTTTCTTAAAGCCCAGGCCAGACCCTCCAGAGATGTAGAGTAGAACAAGAGAAGCAAAGTCAATAGAGAACTGATGTTTTCCTAAGGCTCCAAAGCAGTTGAACAAATGCTGAAGCTCTGTTTTCCCTCTGCACTTTCTTTTCCTTGTTCATTTGTTCCTCTGCCCACTTGGGTTAAATCAAATGTACCCAGGCACAGGCAGTACTTGTAAAAATAGCTGTTGGTTTATTGCATCCCAATACCAGGATGCACTGATTGTGTAATAGATGAAAAATTTGGGGCTGTTTTGATTCTGCTCTGCCTCTAATGTAATTCTAGAAATACTGACAAGATTATTTGTTTTTCTGTTTTTAAAGAAAAAGTCTTCTGAATGCAGAGAATGGTTACCTTAATGCTATTTTGCAGAGTGTAGAAAGGTAATGTAGGCATAGCACCTAGGAAGGAAGTGTTTTATTTACCTTGCTTTTAAATACAGCATTGCATTTTGGCCATCAGATGTGATGACGCTGAGTAGAAGATCTGATTTCTCAGGAGGCAGAACATTCAGTTTAGTCCCATGGCTAGTTTTTGCCCATGTCTGTATCTGTGAAGATTTTCTGTGGTAAGAGGGAGAAATGGAAAGGCAGTCTCTCTTTAAAGACACTTTACCTTTCAGTTGCTGTGCAGTTTGAAATCTGTATCAAACCTGAGCCCTGCAGATGGCTGGTAAAGCTGTAGGGCCCAGTTGCAGCATGGGGCAAAGGCCCTGAGTCAGAACCT
>WAAG01011941.1:29735-43030 GCA_013390105.1 Tichodroma muraria | reverse complement strand
TCTCTGCTTTTTGGATTCCAGCACCTTGGACCGAGTGAGGGGATTGCAGGGGCAGGGCTGGCAAGCGCAGTGACAGGGACGCCTGCTCTGGTCTGGGGAATGTTCCCGTCCCAGGGAAGTTTCCTCCTGGGAAGGGTGCTCAGGCACTGGAACAGGAATCCCTACCCCCAGAGGATTTAAAAGCCGTGTGGATGTGGCACTTGGGGACATGGGGCAGTGCTGGGAATGGTTGGACTCGACGGGCTCAGAGGGCTTTTCCAACCCAAACCATTCCTTATCCTCGTTCTCCTGTAAGCAGCATGATCCTGCTGCAGCCTCGAGACGTTTAATGGCTTTCCTAGAGGACAAAGCTGGAATTCTCTGCTGTTACAGTTGGATTTCCTCCTGCTCCTTCCCCACTATAAGGAAGTAACTCCCCAGGGGCAGGAGTTGTGGATGTTTATCCCTGTACAGCCACGAAGCCGGGAAGTGTAGGCAGCTTTAAAAATGATTGAAAACCCCTCCACGTCCCCAAAAATACCCTTAGAGCCAATTTTTCTGGCTGTACAGTGAGTTTTCCTTGTGCTCCCGACTTTCTTTCCTTTGTTCTCCATGTGCAAACACCAGCCCAGGTATCCACTCACACTGGTTCACAAAGTTCCTTCCCGCTCATCTCTTTAAATTTTGATTTTCGGGCGACAGCTTCTCCCCTTGTAGGCAAAGCAAATTGCCTGATATGGAGTGAAATGAAACAAGCAGCTCAAAAATGTGCAACAGCTGAGAGTCCTTAACTCCCAGCTCCCATTGTGGCACCCAGATTAGGAGGGAAGAGCTCAGCTGTGCATTTAAACATTTGAACAATCCCTTCCTCCAAGAATTATGCAACATTTTTTTCAGGGTGCTAAAGAGTAAGGGCTGGATTTTAGGGTTTTTTATGTGTGGTCCAGATTTAGAAGAGCAACATTTTGCAGACAAAGAGCCCAGTCCGGGCTGGATGTGCCTGGGGGGAAACGCACGCTGGAGCCAAACTGCAGCAATCACCACCATTTCAGTTCAATAAAGAGGTTTTTTCCTTCGAAAAACAATTCTGTGGAATTTACCAGCTCCCAGCTCCCACCGTTTCAGCTGATTTGGTGCCTTTTCGAGCTGGAGGGGCTGTGCTGGGACAGTGACAGAGTTTCAGGAGGGTTGGTGTGGCCAGGGCAATTGAGGACACCTCAAAGGCTGAGGAATTCTGCATTTCCTCGCCCCTCTCCACGTGAGCACGGGGTTATTCCCCTCCCCTGGAGTGGGGATTGTGAAAAACGAGATTCACTTTCCTGGCAAAACTTAAGAAGTTTAATAAAAGACAATGAGGGACAAGACAACAAAGCAAAAAGTTATAGCTCGGCATTCAGCCAGGAGCACACCCTAGCTCAGAAAACTCTTTATACATTTCTATATTTTATATAAAATACATTTCTCTAAACGCACCACCATGTTGCATATTCACAGAGCCTCGTGCATTATCCAAAACATTCCTTTGAGTTCCCCCCACCTGCCCCATTCCACCCCGTAGATCAACATTTGCTATTTCTCCTTGTGGCTCCATCCTCTCCACACTCTCTGATAACACATGATCAATAAATTCATTCCCTGGGGCTCTGGTTTTGTTTTTGGGTTTTTTCTGGCAAAATTCTTCATTTTCTTGGATTATCCCATCTGGGTGAAGATGGCGGTGACGGGCACCAATAATAATCCAAGAATACGAAGAATTTCCTGATTATCTTTTACCATTCTCTGAATTAGTTTACATGAACAAAAGCTTTTCACGTCACCATGCTACAGCCAAAGAAAAAAATATATATTTCTCACATTATTATTTCTAAGTTCTGTTAACAGCAGAAACAAAAGAAACTACATTCATACAGCAAAGTGTTCAAATACTGTACATACAGCATTCATTTTAATATTTGTGAAAAGCCAAGAATACAATAATATTCAATATAACATTATTGAATGATATTATATTATTCAATATAATATAATGATTGATATATAATAACACATATCACTGTATTATATATTAATAATTTAATATATTAATGTAATATAATTATATTATAATATAATTATAATTATATATAATTAATATAACGTATATATTAATATACGTTATAAATATAAATATAGCCTAAAATATATATGTTATATTTATATATAGCCTAAATATATATAAATATATATATTTATATATATAATATAAATTTATATATATAAATATATATATTTATATATATAATATAAATTTATATATATAAATATATATATTTATATATATAAATATAAATAGCCTGTGTCTATAACAGGGCTGGATCAGCTCCTTGTCCCACTTGCACCTGACTCCTTTTCCCTGAATTCTCCTGTTAAGCAGGGCATCCCCAGCCCCTCCCCCTGGCCTGATGGGATGAGGAGAGCCCCATCCCCACCCTCTGTCCTTACCCCAATCCCCCTGCCCGGGGTCCTGGGGAGTGCAAACAACCCCCAGGAGAAGAAGGGAATTCTCCCTCCCAGCTCTCTGTGGGTGCTCCTGGCAGAGCCCTCCTCCAGGGAGTGCAAATCCCTCGTGGTGCCAGGTAGGAAAATATCCTTTGATTCACTCACTGGTCTTAGTTCTACAAATTTCTGAGTTGCTCTTTCTATAGTGTTTTATAAAGCCACATGAACGTGTAGCTGGTTTGTAAAATCGTGAAGAAAAACCTTGGGGCCACAAATAATCCAACAATTTTTTATGGCTGTTAATCCCTTATAACCTTGTAGGCATTGAATTTATCTGCCTTTTATGACTTGAAGGATGTAAATACCTATTAAAGTGTAAATTCTGAGCTGAATAAATACATTGAGGGGGAATGTTTGGGACATTTTGTGTAGAAATAACAATCAATTCACAGTCTGCTATTTATTATTGTTGAATGTAAGAGAAAAGAAAATCCTCCCAAGGGGAGGAGGGGATTGTGTGTAACAAAACATGGAGCTGTAGTAGGTGTGACAAACATTAATTTGCTATAAGGTGGTGTGCACAAAGAGCATTTTGCAAGAGAAAATTCATGTGGTGTTCAGTCTATTCCAACAATTAAAACGTGTGTGAAGCTGTGTGATCTTTGGGTACCCAGAAATCCTGGGCTTGGCTTATTTGGGTTGGTTTCAAAGCTTTGCAGGAATGTTTAATCCATAATTAACGACCCCTGCTTGCAACCATCCTGGTGGATGGAGGTTTGATGAAAACCTGATTTAATTTTTGGGGGGGTGATTCAAAGGTGCTGAGCACAAAAATGACAAAAAATATGGATTTGAGCTGCTCTACCTGAGGTTAATATTGATCTGAGCTAAGTGTCTGAATCCCTGGCTGGAGGGAGAGACACGAGCAGCCCTGGCTTCAAACACCCCTAATTAGTCCGGGTCCTTGAGCCAGTCCTAAATGAGAGCCCTTTTGCTTTGCCTTTGGTTTATTGTTCACGCCCCTGTCCCAGGGTTTTTATGTACCGTGTCAGGACACGTTAATTAACTTGTGCTTCCCCCCTTCGAGTCATTTGGCTTAAGAGTTAATTAAATAGTGGATGTTAAGTGTGGTGTAGTGAAGAGATTCAGCTGAGGTTGCTTTTTGCTGGCTTGGAGGGATATTAAAGCTGGATATTCACTGTGTTGGGAGCACTCCCTTCTGTGGTGTGGGATCCTGCCCCTCGGATCTACCTGGATCAAACAGGAGGAAATGCCCTGGATATTTATCCATGTTTATGAATAGGTTTAGCTTTTATATTTGTATTATTTTTATTTCATTTACATTTTACATTATTCTACAATTTTTATATTTACAAAGCTGCTATTTGGATATTTTATGGACTTCTCAGTGCCTCTTGCTGGCCTTGCCTGTGCTGAGGTTTTTTTGCCTTGGAAAGTTCAGGATGGAATGAAAATCTGGAAATATCGCAATTATCCATCCAGGATGTCTGAGGCATCTTTTGACTTTCCAAGGAAAAAAAAGAGAGGGAAACCAGCCAACTCCATGGGGATTAACCAGGGGTTTTCCCTGGGAGTTGGGATAAACAGGATGTGACTCTGGGATTGTGTGACACCCACTCTTGAGATCATTTTTGGAAGGGAAGGTGCAAATTGTGGTAACAACAAAGGAAAGTTTGCTCTGATCATTTAATAGCTGTACTCAGGATGCAGAGAGTTTTGGCCTGTGGTACTTCTTTAGAAAGTTTCAAGGTTCTGACCTGGGTTCCTAGGGTTCAACGGGATTAATCCTGGACTTGTAGAAAAAACTGCGTTTCTGCTGCTGCTCCCAGCCTTTAACTGGCCGCTCCTTCAGGTGGAGACTGAAGGACAGTTCTCCCCCTGTCCCCCAAAGCAGTTAATTAAAAATGAAACCCCAAACGAGCGCCAAGCCCAGCTCTGAGCAGTTTAGTGGAGCTGGGCTGGAGAAGGAGCATTTTGTGCCGCTGTCGTTCCCAGGAGCTGCAGCTGGGCCCAGCTCCCTCAGGAGCGACCGCAGCAGCTCCATTATTCCCCAAAAGTGGAGCAGCTGCTGCTCCACTCCAGCCTGATTTCCCTCGCCCTCCTCCCGACTGGTTCACTGCAAACATTTTGTCAGGGAATCGATCATTTGTGCCGTCCACGTGGGCAAAGCCCACTGAGATGCTCCGGAGGCGGCAGCTGGAGCCCCCTGCTCACAGGATGGGGTCACGTTGGGATGGGGAGCGTGGGCTCTCAGCTCCTGGCTCTCAGGAAGAGGAGCTGCAAGGGGAGTGCCTGGAGGGGGTGGGTTCAGCTGCTCTTTGGGAGCAGGGAGGAAATGGGAGCATTGTCTCTCTTCCCAGGCTTTTATCTCGATGGGTTTTGGGGCTTCACTTGTGCTTTGGGATGCAGATGTTCCTGGAGTGGAAGGTGGCAGCTGTCAGGAATGCTGGCAGGGAGAAGCTGGCTTAGAGGAAATGCAGCTAAATAGTTACTGAGATTTTTTCCCAGGATTTTCCTAGATTTCTCCCAGTGCCTAAAAGACTCCAGCTGGAGTGAGCAGGTTTTGCATCCACACAACCTTTAGGATGTTCCTGCTGCTGTTTCCTCTGCTGTTCCATGGCTGAGGCTGCACTGTTGGGGAAAAAAAAACAACAAGGGAAATTCAGTTTTTTCTTGAGCTACTCAAAAGGCTTGGAAGATCCAAACAGCTTGGAAAAGCAGGAGGAGAATGGAAACATAAAGCACTTTGTTCTTGGGAATAGTCCGTGGTCTTTTCAAATGCTGCTGATTCCTGCACATGTCTGGGAAGTTTAATTTTCTAATTGCTTCCCTTATTCCCTGGCTGTGAGCTGTGCATCCCGTCCTGTCCATAGAACACAATTTGAGGGAAAGCTTTGGAAACATTCTGGTTTTCCCTGCCTGCCTGGGAAAAGGGGACCAAAATCCAAACCAGCTGGGGCTTTAAAAAGGAGGGAGAGGGCAGAGAGTGCCAGGACACAGGGAATGGCTTCCCAGCGCCAGAGGGCAGGGAGAGATGGGATATGGGGGAGGAATTCCTGGCTGGGAGGGTGGGAAGGCCCTGGAATTGAATTCCCTGAGGAAAACCTGTGGCTGCCCCTGGATCCCTGGCAGTGCCCAAGGCCAGGCTGGACACTGGGGCTGGGAGCAGCCTGGGATGGTGGGAGGTGTCCCTGGCCATGGAATGGGATAGGATTTAAGGTCCCTCCCAACCCAAACCAGTCTGAAGTTCTGCATCCCCGTTGACACAACCCATCCCTGCTCCAGCCCTACAATTCCCCGGGGCTGGTTGGGCAGTGGAAGTTCCCCCTTTCCCCAAAGCCACTCCTCTGCAGGATATCCATGGGCTGGAATCCAGTAACACCTGGAAAAGGAGGATTGGAACAGCTCCAGGGCAACCCCGAAGGAGCGAGCAGGCACAGAATCCATGGCCCTGGGTCTGGAGTGGGACATCCTGCTCTGCACAGGAGCAACCTGCAGCGGCCTGGATTTGTCCTGGGATTCCCCAGGCGGGTTTGGGAACCCGCTGGAGGATGTGTGACGGGAAGAGAGACCCAGCGCACCTTCCCTGGGCTCTGCCCTCCTTCCCGGCCACACGGTGGTGGTGTTGTTTTCCTAATCCCGAAAAGTTCCTCCTAGCAGCAGCTGGAGGAGTGGGGAGGGCTGGGTTTGTGGGGTGCGGGGGACTGAGAGATCGGGAGAAACCTTCGCGCAGGTTTCATGTGGCGCATCCTATTTATCCCAACTCCCAGGGAAAAACCTGGTTACGCCCCATGGAGTTGGCTGGTTTCCCTCTGTTTTCCTTGGAAAGCCAAAAGATGCCTCAGATATCCTGGATGGATAATTGGGATATTTCCAGATTTTCATTCCATCCTGAACTTTCTAAGGCAAAAAACCTCAGCACAGGCAAGGCCAGCAAGAGGCACTGAGAAGTCCATAAAATATCCAAATCAATATTTGTGTGGATCAGCAGTGCTGCTTTTCCAGCTTCCCAGGCTTTGGAACCTAAAATTTCCCTGAATTTGGTGCTTTAGTGCTACTTTATCCCCATGGGGTGAAAGTGAGCTGAGCCTTTTTTTCCAGGAGAACTTAAAAACTCTTTGAGTCCTTGGGTATCATTTCATAAAATTCAAGTAGTTTGTGAAAAGGTGGGTTAGGCTCTGTTATAAGGAATGGATCGTTCCAGATTTCCATTGTCAGAGGTTTAAATCCCAAAAATATCTTGTTTGGGAGCCTGCCTGCTCAGGGGGAGGGCTCACGGTCAGGATGCTCAGGAGCAGGCAGGGGCTGGAGCTGCTGTGTGATCCCTGAGCTCCTGATCCAGGCCAGATCTCCTCGGCCAAGTACCCTGCAGACTCTGGGATGCTGTGAAATCCTTCCTGGAAGTGTGGGAAGCAGCCAAAGGCTGTGGGAAAAGGTAATTGAAGCATCCTTGAGATCCAGGAGTCCTGGGCAGGCTGTGTGGGATTAGAGCAGGAGCTCGAGTAGGAATTCAACAAAAAGCAACCCTAAGACCTCAAAGCAAAAAAAACCCCAGCTTGGCTCAGAATGGAGCAAACAGGATGAGGGTGTGGATGGGCTCCTCCAGCCTTGCTAGTCTGGCTCGGGAAGCTGAGGTGTACCCTGGACTGGTTTTAGGGCAGGTGCCCCTTTTATTGGTAAAACCTGACCTTGGGACGGTCTGGGCTCTGTCCTGCTTGGAGATGGAGCTCACCTTGGGCAGCAGAAACGGCAGAGGAGGCAGAGCCACCCCTGTGGGCCCCCTGGACCCCCAGCAAGGAGGAGGAGCAGCCAGGCAGGGCCCAGGGCAGCTGTGCCAGGAGATGAAGAGGGGTCTGGTGCCTCCTCTTCCTCGCCCCAGGGAAGGAAATCAGGTACACTTTAATTCCATTTAATTAAATTGCCTGATGATTCTGCTCCCCAGCACAGGAAGGATGTGGAGCTGTGGGAGCAGCTCCAGGGGAGGCACCAGGATGCTCAGAGGGATGGAGCCAGGCTGGGGGTGTTCACCTGGGGAGGAGAAGGATCAGGGAGAGCTCAGAGCCCCTGGCAGGGCCTGAAGGGGCTCCAGGAGAGCTGGAAGAGGGACTGGGGACAAGGAATGGAGGGACAGGACACAGGGAATGGCTCCCACTGCCAGAGGGCAGGGCTGGGTGGGATATTGGGCAGGAATTTTTCCTTGGGAGGGTGATGAGGGGCTGGGCTGGAATTCCCAGAGCAGCTGGGGCTGCCCCTGGACCCCTGGCAGTGCCCAAGGCCAGGCTGGACACTGGGACTGGGAGCACCTGGGACAGTGGGAGGGGTCCCTGCCATGGCACTGGGTGGGCTTTAAGTTCCCTCTGAACCCATTCCAAGATTCCCTGATCTTCCTGGCATATTCCTGGTTCCCATGTAGCTGCAGTGGAACCTCGTGCAGTTGGAGCTGTGTGATCTGCTCAGTTCTGTGGGAATTTAATTTCGAAATGCATTTTAAAAAGGGCAGTTCTGGGGAAGCTCAGTGTTTGGGGGCAGAGCAGGCTCTGACAGCTCGTCTCCATCAGCCACCTGTCAGTGCAGCTCAGCGTCCTCAGCAGCCCTCCAGTGCCACTGACTCTGAGCAGGCTTTGAATTCATTGTGTGCAGTTCAACTTTGTCAAGTTTTTCTACTTCATTTGCTTGTAAGCTATGGACAAAAATGGCAGTAATTTGAATTTTTTCTAGGTCACTGTACACTATTATCAGCTGGTCTCCTTCCTATCAATTTCAACTATTCAGTTTTTAGCCAACAGATTTTTAAAATAAATATTCCCTGGCTGAAAAGGAGGAGATGCTGTTCTAAAATTGGTAGAGCTTGTTGTTAAAAATGACCTTCATGCAAGAGGAGGTTATTTGATTTAAATAGACTTTTTAAAAGTTGCTCATTTCAGCAGAGCAGATTTTGATAGACTGAGAGACTTGCCTGACCATTAAGCGAGAACAGGAAGGAATTCCAGGTCTGCTCCAGCCTCAGTGGCAGCTGATGGGGAGGAGAAGGGCTTGGCCCTTCGTGTGGGGAATCGGGATAGGGAGAATGCTGGAATAGTGAGGGAAGGAGGAGAAACCATCCAGGTGGTGTGCTGGAGGAGGGAGCTGGCCCAGGGGACGGCACAGGACAGGCTCGTGTTGGCCCACGTGGCGTTTCCAGTAAATGCGTGTCCATCCCTGGAGCCGGGCTGCTCCCACTCAGGCCTGTCCTCCAGTGCATCTTCTCCCTCCATAACTCCAGTACTGCAGCCTGTGCTCAGCCAGGCTGAGAGATCCACGGCCTGGCTCCTCTTCAGCTCCCGTTTTTGGGCTGGGGAATATTCATGAGCAGTAAGACCTCCTGCCCACACTCCTCAGAGGCAGAGGGGCTGTGGTGGATGGGGGTCGTGTCCTCGCTGCCCAGGAGCTGCCAGCTCTCCTCCCCAGCCTGAACTGGCTTAAACGCTGCTGCAGGACGGGGGGAGGCAGGGAGGCCTTTCCTTCCTTGTGCTTAGGAACCAGAGGCAACCTCTCCTCCACCTGAGGCGGAATGGGGAGAGTGATGAAATACCAAATGTTTCCTCGGGAGAGGCTCCTCCAGCAGAGCCAGTGCTCCGTGCTGAGCAATCTCCCTGACAGGAAATACAACCAGCCCCATCCAGAATTAGCTCGGATCCATTCTTTTCAGCCAATTTTTTTCTTTTTTTTTTCCCCTGATAACGCACTCGCAACACCTCTAATTTTAGCCTGGCTCTACGTTCCCGGAGCGAGCAGTGCCAGGAGGGTGTAGTAGAGCACTGGTGGGAACGTGACTGAGCTGGGGGAAATGTGCCCAGCTCCCCACACTCCCACCAGAGCAGATCCCAGGGAATGGGGCTTTGCAGAGCCACCTGGGTGGGTTTTGGGCATAAATCCCTGTCAGGGGGTCCATGGGCTGCTCAGCACCCCAAGCAGGGTTTGTCCATGTTTTGGGTGGGAGTGTGGATCTGCTAGAAGCTCTGCTGGGAGACCTGGCCACGTGAACCCAGGGGTCAACAGGGCCAAGGACTGGGTCCTGCACTTGGGTGACAACAACTCCTGGAATGCTCCAGGCTGGGAAAGAGGGGCTGGAAAGCTGGGAAAGGGCCTGGGGATGCTGGTGACACCAGCTGGACACGAGCCCAGGGGTGCCCAGTTGGGCCAGAGGCTGATGGCCCCTGGATTGGATCAGCCCTTCATGGTGAGCCCCTGAGGGGCTGGAGCGTGTCCAGGGCAGGGAATGGAGCTGGGAAGGGGCTCAGCCTGGAGCAAAGGAGGCTCAGGGGGCCCTTCTGGCTCTGCACAGCTCCTGACAGGAGGGGACAGCCAGGGGAATTTGGGATCTGCTCCCAGGAACAAGAACAGGAGGAGAGGGAACAGCCCCAGCTGGGCCAGGGGAGGCTCAGGGTGGACAGCAGCAGGAATTTCCTCATGGAAAGGGAGCTCAGGCACTGGAACGACCCAGGGGGGTTTGGACTGCCCATCCCTGGAGGTGTCCAGGGCAGGTCTGAGGTGGCACCGAGTGCTGGGGACCAGGTGGGGATGGGGCACAGCTGGGACTCGATGGGCTGGCAGGGCTTTTCCCACCTCAGGGATCCCGGGGTTCGGTGAGGTCTGCAGGCCATGCCCATCCCTGTGAATGGGGTTGGGGGCTGTGCAGAAGAGCTGGGAAAGTTCTCTTTAAATCCCAGCTGTGAATCCCAGCGGGATGAGGCTGCCCCGGGGTGTTAAACACTCCTGTGCTCCAGCACTTAGTGCTGGGCTTATCTTCACTTAGTCTTGATCTCAGCACCAGTCAAACGCTGGGCAATGCTCTGAACTTCCCTTCGTAGAAGGAATTTGGGCAGTTCAGCTTCTGAGGCCTTCGGGTGAGGACTCTGTGTCCTCCTGGAGAGGAAATGGGAGTCCAGGGATGGACTCCCCGTGCCCCTGGGAGCGCTCAAGGCCAGCTTGGATGGGGCTGGGAGCTCAAGCCTGCATTTTGAACACTGGAAATTTGAGCTCCTGGGTAGGCCCAGGCTTTACTGCTGTGTATTTAAAACTGGGCACGGAGACAATTCAGTCTAAGCTCAGAACTGGAATATTTCAGGATTTCAGCGGTACCTTGGTTCAAGCTTGGCATTGGGCTCAAATCCAGCTCATTTAAACATATTGAAAACAAACCAAAATAAATGTCACTGGGAGTTTCTGATGGCACATTAATGATAATAATGATAAATGCAATTAATATAATTTGCTTTCTTAAATAAGGGCTCCTTGAGAGTTCTGGCAGGGAGTGAGACAAGCAGGCCCATGACCAAGTGATCTCCCAGCTCTCCAACCTCCCCTTTATCATCTGTGCTGTTTAAAATTATCAAGGAGTTATTTTGGTAAGAGTTTGGAGCTTGTGAGGTTTAAATTGCCAGGAAAACCTTAGAGGAGCACTGGGCCCTTAACAGTAAATGGGCCTAAAATCGATTTAAACTGATGCCTAATTTGGGGCTAAGCCTCAGCCACAGCTTTGGGGATGCAACTTTTAGAAAATGGCAAAAACTTTGTGCAGTTCAGTGAAATTCCTGATGTGATCCCTGCTGTCTTTGGGAACAGGGATAATCTGCACCGAGGAGTCTCAGCGTGGTGAATCACGCAGCACAAACTGCTCACAAAAACCTGCTTCATTATGTAATGGTGCTCAGGGACTGCCAGGGCTCTGTCCTACAAGACACAGAACAATTTTAAGCTGAGAAATACAAAAAGCTGATTTAGAGCGAGCTGCCTGGGTTTGCTAACTGTGGGTTGGGATAATGGTGCTCAGCCACTCTTTCCTTGACAATTCTAAAGCCAAGGCGTGGTTATTTGTGGAATTAAACTTGCCATAAAAGTACAAAATGAAGGGAAAAGGAGCATTTCATTAGTTTTTGATCACTTTAGAAAATGCATTTATTTTTATTTTCTTTCCTGACTGAAATTCTCCCTGAGTTTCAAGGGCTCACCTGTGTGAGTTGTAGCTCTGGTAATTACACACTCCCTGTCACACAGATTCGTTACCTGATCACATTAAAGCCTTCCCAAATTCTCCTGGACAACAGCAGATGTTGCCAGGTTTAAAAATAAAATTAAACCACCAGCAGCAGCTCTTGAGAATTCCTCAGCCTTTGGGGCTTAATTCCATGGTGCTGTGCTGTTGTCTGTCAACCATTCATGCAATTAAGGGAAAATCTCTCCCAACGTTTCCATGGTGCTGGAGCACTCCAGGAGAACAGGCAGCCCACACAGGAGCCAGCAGCAATGCAATATTAATTGAGCACCAGCACATGTTCAATAATCTCCCCACTTAATCCAGGCCCGAGCCACTCAGCCCCAGCAGAAGAGGAGTGGACCGGAGCACATCCAGGCTTTATCCGAAGGGAAAAAGCCATTTCTGGTGGCCTTGGGGTGGGATGTGGCAGTGGTGCTCCGTGAGAGCAGGGCAGGGCTCATGGGGCTGTGGGAAGCTGGGGATGCAGGGTGTCCATCCCAAGGGAAAAGGGATTTTGAGATGTGCATCAAGCAGGGAACAATGAATTTACTGCAGGGCCCTGAGATCGTGGGATCCTGGAATGGTTTGATGGGAAGGGACCTTAAAGCTCATCCCATTCCCCTGTCCCATGGCAGGGACATCTTCCGCCATCCCAGGCTGCTCCAGCCTGGCCTTGGACACTCCAGGGATCCAGGGGCAGCCCCAGATGCTCTGGGCACCCTGGGCCACCCTCCCAGGGATGAATTCCTTCCCACTATCCCACCCAGCCCTGCCCTCTGGCACTGGGATCCATTCCCTGGTCCCTCCAGCTGGAGGAGGGCGGGCAGATCCCAGATGGAATTGTTCTCCCTGTGTGCTGCAGAGTGGGTCTGGGGGAAGCTGTCCCTCCTCCAGCAGCACCAGGGCTCGTGCACACACCCCAACCCTCCCTGCGTGGCTGTGTCCACCTTTGGAACGTGCTGAAGCTGTGCTGCCAGCCCAAGGGAACCTTCCTGGCCTCTAGGAATGCCCAGCGGCCTTCTCCGAGGGCCGGGGAGTCGTGGCTGGGGAGAGCAGCTCGGGGTGTGGGGAGTCTCAGCTGTCCCCACATGGACAGGGCATCTCCAGGGGCCCCTCCGGCCCCGGGGGTTCTGTGACACAAACTCGGGGTGAAATCAAATCCCAGATCCCAGCGTGGTGTGAGCTGCCCCTGTGATCCATCCGGGAACGAGTCCGGATCCGTGGGACCGGATCCAGCCAGGCCTGGCTGCTCCATTCCGGGCCCTTCCTGCCCAGCTGTGCCTTTGCCAGCTCCTTTCTGTGACCTCCATTCCGGGCCCTTCCTGCCCAGCTGTGCCTTTGCCAGCTCCTTTCTGTGAGCTGGGATAAGTCTGGATAAGCTGGAATTAGTTACGCCAGAGCGGCCTCCTCTCCCTGGAAATGAAATCCTTTCCTGATGAAGCTTTCCAGAGGAAAACTTTCCCTGAAAAGCTCCAAGGGGGAGGCAGCATCCTCCCAACTCCAGGTCTCTGCTGCTGCTCTTGTTTCCAGCCTGGAGCTGCTTTGGGAAGGAACCAGAAGGTTTTGCCCTCCAGATATTTTGAAGTCCTGCAGATGAAAGGGCCCTGTCAGCCCCTCTGCCTTTATCCTGGTTCTTGCTGTTCTCATTGCTGCTGGAAGGTCCCACAAGGAGGTTTTAGGTTGAATAAGTTGTTAGAAGTTGCCTTGTCCCTAAAAAGGCCAGATCACAGCTGGGAATGCCAGCATTCCACGGTGGTTTTCCAGGAATTGATGGTGCAGCTCCGAGCAAGAGGCTGGGAGA
>WAAG01011941.1:707-29307 GCA_013390105.1 Tichodroma muraria | reverse complement strand
AGCCTTCTCTCCAGGTGAGCACCCCCAGCTCTCCCAGCCTGGCTCCAGCCCCTGGAGCATCTCCGTGGCCCTAAAATGCTTTTCAGCAGAAAAATCATCTCCTCTGTTGTCCAAATCTCTTTTTTCTTGATTTAATCATGAGTAAAAATCTTATTAGGCAATTTATCAGCCATGAGAAAGAAATAGAAGTAATTATGGACATTAATAACAAAACAAATTGTCTTCAGCAGGATAAACTAATCCAGTGTTCCTGTTTTCCTTGCTGCAGTGAGAATGCTTTGTTGGGATAAGCATTGCAACCCTTCCAAAAGGGAGTTTTCCAACCCAAATCTCAACTGAAAATCCTCCAGAAGATCAATCCCATCTCCATGGGCATCCCCTGGTGTGGGACTGACAGCTCTGTTGGAAAATCAACCCTTGAACCTTCTGGCTGTGGAAGTTTCAGGACCCCTTTGTCACTCCTTATCTGGGGGATGTTTTTTCCTGGGGTGGCCAATAAATATTTCACCCCTCAGACCTTTCAGACCTTCAGCCCTCTGGTACTGTGGCAGCTGAGTGTGAACCCCTGAATTAACTTTGAACCCCTAAATTAACTTCGCTTGGGACAGCCCAGGGATCCATAAATGACCTCCTGGTTTTCCATCCTCTCCTCATAACTTCATTGGATATTGGAGCCCCTGATTTTTATTTTTTTTCCCCCCAGACAAAAACTATTCTGCTGATGAAACAAACTGGATTTTTCTACCTAATGGGGGAATTTCCATTTCCTGCCTATCCATGATTTTTGCTTTCCTGATTCTGGCTCCCAGCTTTCCTTACAGACTCTGGAATTCCGTCCTCTCTAAGGACAGAGCTTTGCTTGGCTGCTGCTGGAGCTCGGCGCTGCTCGGCAGAGGTTTGGGAATGCTCAGAGGGAATCCTGGCTCGGGAGGAGCCTCCTGCCCCTGCCAGGGTCTGGGAGGCCACAGAGGTGGGGATATTGCCAGTGCTTGGGGTGCTGAAATCCTGAATCCGTGGAGGAATTTCGGGATAAGGAGGGGTGGGCTGGCTTAGCCACGGCAGCTCATCCGTGGATTTGAGTTTTGGTTTTCCTTCCTGAGGCAAACTGGTGCTGGAGTTCCCCCAGGTTCTGTGTTTTACACAGGGCCTGAGCTGCCAAGGCGCTGGGAGAAGCAGGAACTCGATTTTCAATCCCTTTATTCCACAATACGGGCTGGGACAAGGCCACCTTGCTAAGGAGAAAAGCCCCGGTGGGAGACACCAGTAATGGGCGCTTACTGTCCAGCTTTATCTAAAGCTCTTCCGTGCTTGGATTTAAACCAAAAAAAAAAAACAAAACAAACAACCAAAATGCTGCTTTTATTATTTTTGTGAGTTTTATCTCTTCAGCTGGTCTGGAGACAGTGTATTAGTCAGATGTGTGGGTAGTGGATCACCCAGGATGTCAAACTCGGTGTTTTAATTAAAAATACACGGCTTTGACATATTAAGCATCCATTAAAAGCCCCACTGCTTGTCTGGGGAGGCTCTGAGGGTAAAACTGAGCTGATTAAATGGAAAGAATGGAAGTGTTGCTTTGGATTATTGTTATTATTTTGCTTGTCTCCCAAGGAAGAAATCTGGAGGGTTTATCTGGCTGGGGGACAACCAGCAGGTGAAAAAAATGTCATTTTTTCCCCAGTTAAAGCTGAGTGGTTTTATTTGATTAGCACAGACCAGAGTGGGGGTGTTGGGTGGTGTGGCCTGAAGGCTGCTGGGCTTTGCAGGGAGAGGAGAAATTGCATTTTTTAAATCCATGTGACACTTGGAACAAGGAGGATTTCTTCCCCCATGGGCTCTGTTTTCAGGTGGGCTTGGATGCAGAGTGCAGAGCTCTGGGGTTTCCTTAGAATGGAAAGTTTCATTCCTCTCAGGAGCAGGTATTAGGTGTAATCATGCCAAATAGATCAATTAATCACAAAAGTGATCAGTCATTATCCCAAAAGAAGGGATCCCGTCTCTGGTTCAGGCTACCCTGCACACCTCGAAGTCTTTCCTGCCTCTGATGGGTGCCTGAGCCTGAGGAATTTGCATCCTGGCAGTGCCGGCTCGGCTTTCCAGCAGGATTTGGGGGTGTTCGGTGCCTTTCCCTGCTGCAGGTGCCGCAGCTGCGGCTCAGGGCCCCGGCAGTGGGGGCTGGCTGCTCTCCCAGCAGGGACCGTGTCCCCAGGGCTGCTCCTGCTCCTGCTCCCGCACTCACCGCAGAGCTGGGCAGCCCCAGCAGAGGGGGGCTTCGTCTCCCAAATGTTCCCACAAAAATCAGGAAAATGAAACCCCAAACTGTGAAGGACTGAGTTGTAACTGCCTGGGGAAGGGCTGTCCCTCTGTCCCACACCCGTCAAACCTGAGCACTAATGAAAGGGGATTCTCTGTTCCCGGCAGGAATTGTTCCCTGGGAGGGTGGGCAGGCCCTGGCACAGAATTCCCAGAGCAGCTGGGGCTGCCCCTGGACCCCTGGCAGTGCCCAAGGCCGGGCCGGATGGGGCTGGGAGCAGCCTGGGATGGTGGAAGGTGTCCCTGCCATGGTAGGGGTGGAATAAACGAGTTTTAAGGTCTTTTCTAACCCAAACCAGTCTGGAGTTCCATGATTATACCGAGGAAAACGGGAGGCTGCTGCACAGCTGCCTTTTCTGGGGTTATTTTAGGCAACCACAGCTTTCTTTAATTTTGCAATAGAAAACAGGCGAAGAATTTGATTAATCTGGGTAAATTTGAGTGGGCTGTGGCATTTGGCTTCGAGCTGGTTTTAGCTGAATGGAAGGTGCTGGGCGCTGCGGCTCTGCTGAGCCCTGAGGAGGTGCAGAGCCGAGCATTGGTATTCAGGAGCTGCAGGGCTGCATTCCTGCCAGGCTATTTAAAACCTGCCGAAAAACCTCCTGAAACAAGGTTAAGCTCTTGATTTGCCATTCCAGGGCTGAGAAACTGCCACCTCCAGGAAGGCAACACAAACCTCACCACACTTGGAACTTGTCCACAGCAAATCTGAACCAAACTTGGTTCCTTTTGATGCAGCCTTTCAATGGATGTGTGGCTAAAATAGGAAGATTTAATGGCTGTGATTTAATCCCAAATGGACAATGGTTCTGCGCTGAAACTCTGCAGTGTTGTAGGGACGTGGCCGCTGTTTGAGGGTTTTGGGAAGGAATTTTGGGAAGAAATGGGTTTTGAATTGCAAAACTTTGTCTCACTTGAATTGACGCCCTTGTACGTGGGAGCTCTGGAAATGTAGTTACAGCTCTCCTGGAATATATTAAAATTAGGGGGGGTTGTAGTTTTAAAGCAAAATAATCCCAGCACAGCTGAGGGTCAGCTGGGTGACCACAGCTGGGTGTGGTGGCATCCTGGACATGGGGAAGCCTCAGGGATCGTGCCATGGTCCCAGATTTTAGGGAATGCTCCCAAAAAATAGCATTAAAGTAGGGCAGCTGGGTGCCATCCCCTTCCCTGCTCTTGCCAGCTTTCCTGCACTGCAGGCACTGCTGGGGATGGGAGGCTGTGGGGTGAGGAGCAGCTCTGGGAGGGATTTGGGATTGTCCTGGCCAGGGGATGGCCCTGGTGACCCCAGGGATGCTCCCACAGCCCGGGAGCTGAGGACAGGAGCAGCCAGGTCCTGTTGTGCAACCCCTTCTGGGACCGGGATCAGGCAATCTGGGTTCCTGGAGAGAATTCCAGGAATTTGCCACTCCCACTGGCATCTCGTGGGAAGCGCAGGTGGGGTCACCTGGGCTGGAACGGTTCTGGGCTCAGCATCAGAGCAGGGTTTCAGAGCAGATCCAGGGGAAAGGCAGGGAGAGGGAGCAGCATCCAAGGGCTCCCAAGCCCAGCCTGCTCCCAGCCCTGCAGGAGCGTGGAGCTCTCTGCAAGGAGCACGGAGCGTCGAGGCTGTTTGCCCTGGCAGCGACTGCTGCGCCTTGTGCTTGAAGCTCCCTAAAATCACGAGGGATTTGGGACCCTAAAATGGTTGTGTGGGGCAGAGCTCTGGCCTTGGAGCACTCCTGGCCCTTCCCTGCTCGTCCCTGTACTTCCCTGTCCCCAAACCCAGTGACACAACTGCTCCTGGAGCAGCAGATGGATCCAGCTCAATGAAAGCACCCAACCACTCCCCTAAGGAGCCACAAATGCCAGGAGGACACCAGGTGGGTCAGGAACTGCCCAGGGAGGTTTGGAGTCCCCATCCCAGGTGTCCAAGGCTGGAGGTGGCACTCAGAGCTCTGGGGTGGGGACAAGGTGGGGATTGGGCACAGCTTGGCCTCGGTGACCCTGGAGCTCTCTTCTACCCTCACTGAATCTGGGATGTCTGGTTTTATTCACTGAGTAAATCTCAGCCATCAGCAGTGCCCGTGGGAAGCATCCTTGGATTGTTTGTGGGGTGAAAGGCAGTGCCTGGGCTGGCGCTGTGGAGATCTGAACCTGGGGCCATTCAGGAGAGCCCCACATCCCTCCTGTTCAACACTCCATTCATGCCGTGCTCCGTGGCTTGTGAGGAGGGGAATTGCTGTTTGGAACTCCTCATTACCGACAGGGAAGCGTGGAGCTGCTTTGTTTCCTTGTGTCACAGCAGAGACTGGAATGGCCCCCCCAGCGTCCCTGGAGCCGCAGAAAATCTAATTAAAGCAAAACGCATCGCCGTGCCTGTACAAAACGCCCAGCTTTATGTCGTGGTGCTTGGGTTTTCCTTTCCTGGTGTCTGGCAGAGCTTTGGGGGATCCTTTGCCCCCATCCCGAGGGCGGGGTGGGCTGCAGGGCAGAGCCCTGAGCCAAGAGCTGCTGCTCTCCTCCCTCGCTCCCTCCTTCCCTGCCAGCGGCTCTCCGTGCGCTGCGGTGGAATGTTTAGGAAGATGTAATTAAAAACCTTCTGTGCTGCTGACGTGCCTAAATCCCAGCGGTGATTAGGGGTTAGCAGAGCTGCCCCGGGCTCCGAGGGGAGTCCCTGGACCCTCCAGCCTGTGAGGAAATCCAAGGGAAAGTGCAGAGCTGCTGGAGGAGGGGCTGAGAGCAAAGCAAGGGAAGGTTTCGGCAGCCTGTGGGTGATGAGAGTGCAGATAAAGCAGGTGTGGAGACACCAGAGCTGCCTCTGCCCTGACCCTCCTGCCCGGGCAGCACCTTCCTGTCTCCCAGACAAGCAGGTTTGGGGGGATAAATCCATCCTGAGAACGCCGTTCAGATCTAATCAGCGCCTGGGCAGCAGAATTTGAACTCGCATCACATCCCCCGCTGCACCGAGCCTGCCCTCGCCCCGGCTGCAGTATCCTCCTCTCCCACCCGGGAGCGGGGCCAGGCCCCCAGAGCGCCGAGCTGGGGCCGCCGGCGCGGGGCACCTGCGGCACGGAGCCCTCGCTGGGCTCAGGGTACCAAAAGCAGCCGGAATTCAGGAAAAGTGCTTTAAAACCCCAGCCCAGCCGGGCGACAAATAGCGCCCGGCCCTGCCGTTTGTTTGGAGCGTCGGCCAAGCCCGTTCTCCAGAGGAACGCCGGGTGCTTCATCCCGCGGCCCGGGCCCCCGCGGTGCGGGAGCAGCTGCCGCCCCATCGGCGGCGCGGGTTCAGCTCGCTGCGGGGATGCTGCTGCCGCCTTTGCTCCGAGCGGGAATTCTCAGCGCCTGAGGAAATCCAAGGATTCGGTGTTCGTCGTGCAGGAGCGGGGGCGGGCTGCCCCGGGCCACCCGTGGCTCCGGGGCGCGGCAGTGCCGGGGCTGGTGGCAAACACCCCTGGGCAGGTGGCGCTGGGTGCCACCGCCCTGCCCGTCGCTCCCACGCCTCGGCACACGCCGATTCCATGGATTTGTGTCGTTGGACAGGTTTTCCCCGAGTCAGGGGTGTCCTTGGGAGGCAGAGCTGCAAACAGACCCTGACGGGGGGAGAGTGGGACCAGCTCCTGCCCCAGCGCTGGGGGAGCTCCACTCTGCCGGGGAAACTGGGAATTGCTCCCACCCGGGATGGCTTCCTGCCATTTTGGAGGTGAAAAGCAGTGGGACACTTTCAGGAATGTACTCCTGAAAGCGTCCTTCTCCTAGCGGGAGTGTCCCACTCCTAGTTTGGTAGAACTAAAGCTTTACTCCTTTAGTAAAGGAGTAAACGCCCAAATTCTCTGGCAGGCACAAGGCACTCAACTTTTGGAGTCACCTTTTTGGGGACTTCTTTTGCCAGGGAATTCCGTAGCAAAACTGATCCACGAGAAGTGAACAGGTGGAAGTGTAGTAGCGAACACATTCTGATTTTTCCTCTTTATTTCCCTTTAGTGGTGGGTGAAAAGGAAATAAGGGTCAAATTCCAGTTCCTAAATTCCTGAAATGTTGGTTTGGATCAGTACCTGAGTGTTCTGTTAACACTAGCCTGGCTGCTCTGTGGGTTTTTCAGGAAGCTGCTGTTTTCCCCCCATACAAACATGGAATTGCTTTTGGAATTGCTTTTGCAGCTCATAGGTGGAGTTGTGCATAAAAATATCGTGGAAACAAAGTTACTGTAAATATTTATTTATTCAGTGTAAAAATTTCTTGTTTGGAGCAGTTCTAAAAGGTCTTCTTTAGGAAAAAGTGATTTATCCATTTAATATGCGAGCAGCAGGGATGTGCTCTGGGAATACTCTGCCACAATCCAGGACTCCAGAAGTTTTTTATTAATTAGTTGCTTATTAATAATTTTCAAACATTCTAAAAGTCCAGATCCCTCCCCATGGGCCCTTTCACCCCAGTGGCTGCTGGAAATCATCCATTTTATCCAGGAATACTCAGTTCTGTCAGGAAATTTGTCTCTTGCTGTGAGATCCTCCAGATTTTTGGCATTGCTGTTATTTCTAACCTGTAGTTTTAAAAATATGGGAAATGTTGATGTCCCACGAGGTTTAAGGAAAGGCAGAGTCAGGAGATTCCACAACTGCACTTCCCTGGTGAGGTCCCAGCTCACCTCCAGGAGCTGCACCCACTCCTCTTCACCCCAACCAGCCCAAATGGGCTTTGTTTCTGTTGCAAAAACATTATTTATCATGCTGCCACACTTCATTTTGCCAACTTTTTCAATAATCCGTGATTTAAAAAAAATCCTCCCGGCCAGCACAGGTAGGGGAGGAGGGAGAGTTTAAAAATTCTGCTCGTTTGGCGCAGTTCTTAATCTCTCCTCCTAATTATTTAATCAGTGCAGGAGTGCTGAGGATGTGACATCAATAATGCTGTGGTTTTGTGTTGGCTGAGGCACAGCCCAGCCAGGCTCAGCTCCTTCATCTTTTATTCGGATTGATCTCCACTCCCATTCCCCAGGAACACCAGGGGAGCCTGGCGAGGAACCCAAAAGCCCCTTTTGATTTCCACTTGTTTTACCAGGAGCTGCTTTAGGGGCTCTCACCCGGGGCTCGCACCCTGCTGAAGCCTTGGGTTGTCTTGGAGGGGCTGCTCCCTGCAGCATTCCTGGTGCAAATCGGGGATTTGCCTGAAATCAGAGAAAATGAGGCAGGGCTACACCAGGGTGTAAAGTCTGAGGTGGGGAGGTGTGAACAGCCCGGGCCGGGAGCTGCTCCCCGCAGCACTTTGGGGCTGCCCTGGCTCTCCCCAGTGCCCTTGGGAAAGGGATGAGCGCTCCTGGTGCCGGCTCCAGGTGTGGCTGGAGAGGGGATGGTGGAAACGGGCACTTCTGGAGGAGGAGCCCGCCTGGCACTGCCCAGTTCCCACTGGGATCGCTGCGGGACATCCTCTGGAGGTTCCAAACCCTTCCTGAGCTGCTCCCGGCTGAGCCTGGGGAGTGTCACGGCATTCCCGATCCCGGCAGGGACGGGATGCAGCTGCTCCCGGGGGGATTCTGTGAGGGGATCAACCAGGGGGATGTCACAGCATTCCCAATCCCGGCAGGGATGGAATCCAGCTGCTCCCGGGGGGATCCTGTGAGGGGCTCAGCCGGGGGGGATCGGATCCAGCTGCTCCCAGCTCAGGGAGGAAGCGGAGGACAATCATTGTCCCTCTGGGCTGCTTTGACACCCAGGGCTCTGCTTTCCAGGAATGCAATTTAATCCACGGCAGGGCGAGCGTGACGGATTAACGGGAAGAGCGCGGGGCTGGGATCCAACCTCTTTTATATCAGCCATAATTCCCTGCTCGGATGCAGCGGCCGTCCCGCGTGGAGGATTCTCATCCCTTTCATCCCTGCAGGCTGGGGGGGATCCCAGGTGTTTTTGGGGGTGGGATTTATGGCACAGCCTGGATCTGCCTCCGAGTCCAGGTGCTCCCAGAGGAGAAGGAGGAGGCTGCTGGGAGAAGTGCCCTGCCAAAGAGGGAGACTCTGTTGTTCTTTATTAATCATTCCTTCCTGGAAATCAATTAGCTGGCACAGGCAGCCCAGCAATCTCCTGGTAGCCATGGAGACGGCCTGGGGAGCCGGGGGAGAAAAGTACAGTTTAGTCAGGAAAAGTCCAAATTTTGTGCTCCAGCATTTTTAACCTTTCAGAGACAATTATAAACTATTTTAATTAGCAATGTTTATCACCTGCTGCAGAACAGGAGGAGCTGCACAGGCCCCCACAGACCTCACTCATCCCTCCGTGGTGAAAAACAGTCTGGGATTTATGTTTGGAATGTGCTGAGCACCTCCAGTTCCCATTAAAACAACAATTTCTGGAAGCCAAATGAGCAAAGCTGATGATTTAAGCACGGAGGACGATAATCAGTGCCAGGCTGGCGCTGGGCTCTCTGCATTCCCAAAGTCTGGAACCAGCCCTGGGGATCTGTGGGGTTTGCAGGAGGAACTGCCTTTATTTCAGGCTAAAGGATTCTTCCCATTTTCATCTGCTGGGCTGGGAACAAAATCTGCACGGTGCCAGTGACTCAGCCCAGGGTCAGCTGGGGCTGGTTTGGTCAGGTTATCCGTGAGAGAAGTGGATGTGGCATTCCCCAGGGTGGTGCTGGGACACTGTTGGAGCGGGGAAGTGGCACAAAGCCCTGGTTGGACCCCAATTGTGCCCCTGCTGTGGGTATAAAATTCCCCTGCTGGGAATGTTTAGAGAGGGACCTGAATTGACTTCCCAAGGTGGGACACTGGGAGTTCCTCAGGGAAAACGTGGTTCCTTCCCTGGATCCAGCACTGAGGGATCCATATCTGCTCTCCTGGGAGTTCTCCTGGAGCATCCTGTCCAGAAGAGACCTCCGTCAGCCAGGGTCTGGTTTGAATTTTTTCTAGGACTTCCCAAAAGGAAACTGGTCTAAAATCTGGGACATTTTGTTTGTGTGGCAAAAAAANAGAGTGAATTTTTTTGGTATGGAAAAAAAAAAAAAAAAAAAAAAAAAAAAAAAAAAAAAAAAAAATCTTTGCAAAATTTTCCACACAAAAGGAGTTTGAAGGGAAGCGGCTTCACTTTGAAAACTCCCCTGTAGAGAATTTGAGAATTTTTTCTTTAAAGGTCTGGACTTTATTCTCTTTGATAATTTCATTGGAGCCCATCCCATGGGAATAGGGTTTAGCAGAGCTGTGAACTTCATCCCCAGCATCCATGAGGCCAGGGATGTGTGTGATGCTGGGAAAAGGAGGGAAGGGGTGGCTGGCCCTGGCCATGGGCCCTGGGAGGTGGCATTTTTGAGGACGTATCAGTTTCATCAGGAGATTTTTCTCTTGTTGTGAGATCTCCATGGTTTTGGCATTGCTGGTGTTTCTCAGCTGTATTTTTAAAACGATGGGGACTATTAATGTGGCAAATTAAGGAATGGCAGCGCCAGGAGACCTGGATTGCACGTGGAAAGGCCCCTGGAATGAGCTGGTGCTGGAAGCTGTGCTTGGATTGCAGGGGCTGTGGCTGCTGGATGTGATTCCAGAGGGAGGTACTGGGAGGGTGACCTGGACCGTCCCCACGGCTCAGAGCCCGACCTGCAGGTCCCAAACCAGCAGCAGATCCACATCTGAAGGTGCTGGAACATTCTCAAGTTCCCTGTGCAATCCAGGCCCTCCGTGCTGGGGAGGGGTGGAGGAGTGGGATGTCCTTGGTGGGTGGGGGGGACACAGCAGATGGAGCCCCCAAGCGTCACAAATCCAGCTCAGATCCATAAATACCACGAAATTCCACATGCAGTCAGACACAGAGTGGTGGCAGAGGTGACGTCCCGGGGTCCTGTGATTATCCATCGGCTGATTCCACATCCAATCCCAACGCTCTGGGAGCAGAGCCTGTTTTCCTGGCAGCTCTCTCTGCATCTGAACCCGGCCGTGAAAACCCAAGATTTCTCTTCACACTTCCACCTCTTCACCAGCCCCATGCGTGGCAGGAGTGGCATCGGTGACAGCTTTGTTGGAAGTGCAGGAAAGCCCCAGCAGGGAGTTCAGTGTGCAGCTCCAGGTCCTGCAGCTATTCCTGGCTGAGGAGCGGTGTCACTCCGAAATAACAGCCCGGCAGGAATAGCAGCCTCAAGCACTGGAGCACAGCCCCCGGAGAGTTTGTTCACAGCAAGCAAGGTCAAAGCTTAAACCCAGATTTGTTTCTGTGAGGCTAAAAGTGGCAGGTTTTTCCTTGGGAAAAGAAGCAATCCGGATTGCTGGGAAGCAGGAGGATGTGTGTGTCCAAGGGAACAGCCAGAGCCGGGGTTTTATTGGGGAATTGTCCCAATTTCCCCCTGAAGACCTCCTGAAAACATTCATCAGAACTAACTTGGTCTGCAGTGTGCTGCCATGGGGGAAATTTTTCATTTTAATCAGAAGGAAATAAAAAAGGGGCAAAGATCCACTTGCCCCAGCTGCCCTTGGGGTCTTTGGGCTGTTGGGAGGGAAATCTGTTGGGTTGCTCAGCTCCACACGTCTCCCATGGCCAGGTGTTCAGAGGAAATTCCGATCTGGTTTATTTTTGAACAGACTCCTTTGCTCTTTCTGTAGTGATTGGTGCCAAACTGGACAAGGGCTGGAGGGACAGGACACAGGGAATGGCTCGCACTGCCAGAGGGCAGGGCTGGGTGGGATATTGAGAAGGGATTGTCCCCTGGCAGGGTGGGCAGGCCCTGGCACAGGTGTCCAGAGCAGCTGTGGCTGCCCCTGGATCCCTGGCAGTGCCCAAGGCCAGGCTGGACACTGGGGCTTGGGGCACCCTGGGATCATGGAAGGTGTCCCTGCCATGGGACAGTGGAACGGGATGAACTTTAAGCACCCTTCCAACCCAAACCCTTCTGGGATTCCACAGTCAGAATTAGGTGATCCTGAAACTGATCATTCCCTTTGAGCTCTCAGAGCTGCCTGCATGGTGAAATCCCTGGAAACACCAGCCCTGGGGTTTAGTGCCAGTGGAGAGTTTTGATTGTAGCTTTTGACCGAAGGGAAGAGTCACCAGGATTTTAGATTCCTTCCAGCTCTACCAAAGCTTTCAGTTTTCCCCCAGGTTTATAAAAATAAAAGTCTGTGGGCTTCTGGCTGGCTGGCAGGAATTATCCATGGCTTTTCTCACAGGAAGCATCCCTTTCCTTTCCAGGGGATGGTGCTGAGGGACACAGAGCATGTTTGGCTGCTTTCACTTGGACACCTCTGTTTGCTGCTTAGACTGGGAGGAGAGATAATTCCCAGCACAAACTCAGGATCAGGCTCTGCCCTCTTGGAATAGCCTAAGCTGCCGTGGTATTTTGTGAGGAATATGTGAGGTCTGTCTGTGCTGAGGGGCAGCAGAAGGCGAGGGTGAGGATTCCTGACTCCATCCAGGGCTTTCCTGGGACACCACTCCTGGACTCCCAGCCCCATCCAGGCCCAGCGTTGTGCTCTGCTCTCTTCCCAGGATACTGAGAAGCACCATGACCCAGAGGGCTCATCCACTCAGTTTGGTTTGGGAGGAAGAACAGGTCAGGCATCCTCCTCCAGCCTTCCAGCTGACCTGGTTTGGAATTCCATCCCATCACAAATTTATAAGCAAACAGGATTTTATTCTCAGAAACTCCAAGTAGAGAGGATCTGACAGCAAATACGGGAAATATTTTCCTGAATCCGTGTAGTCCTGCAAAATTAATGCTGTAGGAACTCCGAGGAGAGCTCACTGTCAGATCATGGACAGCTCCGGGAATCTCAGACCATGTGGAACTCCTCATATGGGTTTTGCTGGTGAACTTGGGAAATTTTAGGGACATTTCCTTGCCTGAGCAGCCCCTGTGCCATTCCCTGTGCAGCAGTTGGCTGCAGAGCCACGTGTGGCCAAGTGCCACTGCCAGGGACAGCATGGGACCGCACCTTTGTCCCGTGAGGTCGAGGTCTCTCCCTTCCAGCTCCTGCTTTTGCAGCTCAGTATCAGCCCTGGCCTCTCTCCTGCTTCGATTCTCCTCAGGAGGCTCCCCATGGGCCCCAGCAGGAGGAATGTGTGGATCTGAGCCTGTCTTTTGGAACCTTCCCTGCCAAAAGCCGTCACTCGCCGTGGGTGCTCTTGTTGCTGGAAAACAAGAAACGCTCCAGTCTTAGCTCTAAAAAGGCTTTCTTTGTGCAGGGTGGGGAATTTTTATTCGTACTCCGTGGCTCTGGTGCTCTTTTCATGTCCCCTTTCCCCATCACCTTGTTCTAAGGATGGTGCTGGTCTGTTCCCAGACTCCTGCAGAGCAGATGGAGCTGGGAATGCTGCTCAGCTGGGTTTGGCCTTTGCCTGGGCTCCCAAATTCCCAGTTTGGCCGTAGATGTGGGAGCCCTGTATTCCCTTGGAGCACTGCTGAGGGCAGGGATCACCAGAGTCCAACTCCAGCACTCCCAACACAAAAGAAATAAACCCAAAAGTAACTCAGGGTACACAGACTCTTGAACATCTTGGTACAAAAATGTGAGCAAGGAAGAGAAGAGGACGCTGTGCCACCATCAAACAGAGGCAGTTTTGAATATTCCAAGTGGTTTTCCCAAAAAAACTCCGATTAGAGACTACAACGGCCTTGAAAATGCACTGGATTTGATTCTTGGCACTTGCAATAATTAGGAATTGCATCCTTAGCTGCTCTTCCAGCTCTGCATTAGCAAAGGGATCTTTGTGGGGTTCTGGGCAGGGAGCACCAAGGGGGAGGGAGCCGCAGTCCTGCAGAGGGGACACAAATTCCAATGTCCTTGCACACACAAATCCCCCTGTCCCTGCACACACAAATCTCTGTCCTTGCAGAGGGGACACAAATCCCCCTGTCCTTGCAGAGGGGACACAAGTCCTCCTGTCCCTGCAGACAAAGGAGACACACAATCCCTCCGTCCCTGCCTCGCTCCCTTCACGCCTGATGGGTTCTCCAATACCCACCAATAAATTACTCCTAATGAGAAATTATTTAATAGACTGAGCAGAATTTATGAGCATGGCCTGCTGAGGATAAAACCAGCACTGGAGGCTGCATCCCAGTAAATCCCAGCCCAGGCCCTTCCCACTGACAGCACCCTTCAAATTTGGGACAAATGCCTGGGCTCAGGAAGGGCTGCAAGAACCTGATCATAATTCAGGCACTCCAGCCCAAAGTATGGGCTTGAGTGCTGTAATTCCACCTATTTAACATAAATATTCTACATTAAATTAATTACAAGTGAAGGTCTCCCCTCAGGGACAGGGGATGGGCTCAGGCTTCAATTAGGACCCGAACACATTCAGAAGAAAAGAATATTTGGCCTTCATTTGCTTCAAACAGTTGTGAGGAAAACAGGAGATGTGTTACATGGTTATTCCCTTTAAAAGTAATTTTCCAGCCAAAATCAAAAACAGATTTAAAAGGTGTTTCTCGTGTCCAAAGGCAAGAAGGACAAACCTGAGCTAGCCTGGTACAGAGTGAAAAAAGACATTTCCATGTTCCTAATGCAAGTTTTCTGTTCTTTTCAACTTTTTTATTAAAACAGGTCAAAAATTTAATGGACAATTTATTTTTTTTTTTAAAGAAAAAGCAAGTCTGTCACGTTAGAGCTGCTGTTTAAGGTTTATCCCAAAGCTTGACCTCATCCAGGGAGCTCAGTGCCTGTTCCTGGTGTGCCTGGAGCCCCCAGGATGCTCCCACAGGGCCTTACACAGCTGGGAATGCCACAAGCACAGGGAACAGCGGAGCACAGGAGCACACGGCGGTGCCGAGTGGGCAGCAGGGCCCTTCTGCCCACATCAATTTATTTTTAATTACAGATGGCAGGAGCAGGAGTGGGGCAGGCCCCGGCCCAAGGCCTGGCCGCGCTTGGCAGGCCGGGACCTCGTTTTCCTCTTTCCCTGATTACAAACAAATCCCCTTTTAAAAGGCTGATGGATCTGGTTTCGCTCTCGGTTTTTAATCATCCTTTTAATCTCCCCGAGTACCTCAGGGCCTCTTTGGTGCGGGGCTGGTGATGGACGAGGAGGCCACAAAAGCCCCGGCTTAAGGCGAGAAGGAGACGCAGCCCCGCAAATCCGGGCGCTCCATGAGGAGCAGATTGCCCCTGGATAAAGGCCAGAACCCCTGGATGCAAACAACTCTGCCCTTTCCATTGGATTTCCACTCTGGGACTCCAAAGACACACCTCACTGGGCAGCCCTGGGCTGAGCATCAGGAAAATGAGAAGGGACAGGGGGATTTGTGTCCCCTCTGCAAGGACAGGGGTTTGTGTCTGCAAGGACAGGGGGATTTGTGTCCCCTCTGCAGAGACATTGGAATTTGTGTCCCCTCTGCAGGACTGCGGCTCCCTCCCCCTTGGTGCTCCCTGCCCAGAACCCCACAAAGATCCCTTTGCTAATGCAGAGCTGGAAGAGCAGCTAAGGATGCAATTCCTAATTATTGCAAGTGCCAAGAATCAAATCCAGTGCGTTTTCAAGGCCGTTGTAGTCTCTAATCGGAGTTTTTTTGGGAAAACCACTTGGAATATTCAAAACTGCCTCTGTTTGATGGTGGCACAGCATCCTCTTCTCTTCCTTGCTCACATTTTTGTACCAAGATGTTCAAGAGTCTTGTGTACCCTGAGTTACTTTTGGGTTTATTTCTTTTGTGTCGGGAGTTTATTTCTTTTTTGCTGGAGTTGGACTCTGGTGATCCTTGTGGATCCTTTCCCACTCAGGATATTCTGGGACTCTGCTGTAGGGATGCAGGGAGCAGCCTTTTCCCTGGAAAACAGCTCGCTGGGTCTGCAGGACTCAGCTCTGAGCAGCAGGTTGGATGAGAGTAAATCACTTAAGAGAGCCTTACTAATATCCATAAATCATGTGGAGAGTCCCGGAATTTCACTGATCTCATCCATTGTAGCTTGTCACAGATGCTGTAATACATCCCTGAATAGCAGAAAATAACTCAAGGAACCAGAGGCAGGACACATCTGGCATGTCTAGACTCAGAAATAGGTTAGGCTGGGAGATGTCAGCTCTTCCCCAGAGTCACTCACCAGCAGTTAACAGATTTCCAAAAGGATTTTATTTCATTTGCACCAGGAGCAAGGTCATGTTTAAATTGCTCTTAACTAAGTGTGGCCTATTTTTGCTCCTCCAGAAGTGGCTGCTCTGAGCTGAGATGTCACCAGCAGGAGAGGGCACGTGGGACATATGGAGAGGGAGGAAAAGTTAAAGGCGGATTTTTTTTCTTATCCACAGGATTTGGTTGGAGTTGGTTTCTCCACTTTTGGCTTCAGGTTCCTGTAACTCATTTTTCTGAAAGCTTCCAAATCCACTGTGTGGTGTCAGCAGTGGCCATCCCCTTGTTAGGGAAGGATTCCAATATTGCTGGAAGCGCTGAGGAAGGAATCTCTGGAGTCCCCAGTCCTCATCTTACTTGACCCTGCTTCTCCAGGGAAACCAGCAGAAACATCTCCATGTGTCCAAATTCACAACCTTCAAGCCTTCAGAATGCAATAACTAAGGATTTCACCCCTCCTCCCTGAAATGCCACTTTCCCGGATCCCAGAGAGTTGATTAAGTTTAATTGGATTTGATTCTTTTTGCTATCGATTTGATTCTTTCGGATCAATAGGCTGAGAAGGCAAATAAATATTTTTGCAACATGAATATGAACTTGTGAGGCAAAATGCCAGTGAAGTCATCCCTGGCTCCTTTTTTAGCTCCTTCATTCCCCGTTCCGTGTTGTGCCAGCGCCGTTCCTTCCCTGGGCTAAGAGCAGCCCCAAGTCTCCAGGAGCAGCCTCAGCCAAGCACTGCCTGGGCAGAGCCAAGTCTGCCGAGTGTGGGAAGGGGAGAAGCACCTCCAGCACCCTGGGTTTGTGTCTGAACTGCCCAGGAGGGATTTTTGTCCACTGCCCTCTCTGCTGGAATGAAATTGTGGAATTCAGCTGCAGTGAGGGGATGAATGGAGGCTAAACCCGAAGTTTTCTGTGCCTGGTGCAGGGATCCCTTGTGCCGGTCTGGGTGATTTTAATGCAGCAAAGGGCAAGTGCTGTGCCCAGGGGAGCTTTCTTGGTGTTCCCTTCTCCCTGCACGCTCCTGGGAGCAGAGGGACAGGTGGAGGGGACCCTGTCCCTGCAGGCTAGAGCCTGTTTTAACAAGGAAAAGCCATGGAATCACAGCGCGATCCGTAGCTGATGGCAGGGAAAGCAGTGACATGGATGGGGACATCTGTGCAACATCCCAGTCACAGAATCCCAGGGACCCTGAGGTTGGAAAAGAACTCCAGGATCACCGAGGCCAAGCTGTGCCTGATCCCCAGCTCGTCCCCAGCCCAGAGCACTGAGTAACACCTCCAGGCCTGCCTTGGACACCTCTGGGATGGAGACTCCACCCTCTTCTCCCTCTCCAATACCTGAGCACCCTTTCCACGAAGGAATTCTTCCTGAGACGTGTCCAGATGTGGAGATTGAGCCACACCTTGCCCCAGGTGGGAGTTGAGTCCCTGGTGAGGTGTCCCACCAACCAAACCATGCCAGTTCCCCACCTCAGTGTTGGATCCTGGAGCTCATCCCTGGATTTGGGACCCAGGGAGCTGCTCCTGTCCCCATGATCCCAGACAACCCCGGCTCCGATCAGAAAATTCCTCTTATTCTTTTATCTGTATCCAACCCTCCCCTGGGCAAGGATTTGCATTTCCTTGTCACGGCTCTTCCTGAGGGCTTTGCCAGGACCAGCAGCATCTCCACACGTTCCAGAGAGCCTGGAAAAGCAGCAATTTCTTTCCAGGAATTCAAGTTCTCCTTGACACAGCCGTTCTGCTGATGAGCTGCAAGCATTTTGCAGGAGTGTGGTGGCAGCAAATGGCATCTGACACCAGAGAGGTTCAAAAAAATGGGCTGGGTTTATTCCCAGCACTTCATTTTTGATGGAATTTGCAAAGATGCCACCCTGTGCTCACACCAGCCCTGCACTTCACCATGGAGCTCTCCAGTTGGGAATTAATTCACCCTGAGTGCCCAGCCATGGGAAACAATGGATAGCAGCAGCTCCAAACCCAGTTTTATGCCTTTGTGAGTGTCTGTGAACCAAAGTGCAGAAAAGTCCCTCATACCAATTTTCTGGCAGCTTTTAGAGCTTAGAATTATCTCATTAAGCACTGAAGGAGAGATGAACTCACAGTGAGAAACCTCAGCTCTAAACTTGCAAATAATTGCTGAGAGCAAGGTGAATATTCCTGATGTTTTCCAAGGGCTTAATGTGTCCGACGTGGTTCCAAAGGCATTTTCCCCCTGAGCTGTTTTTATTGTAACTTGTCCTGGCTCAGGTTTTAGTTCCTTTTTTTTTTTTTTTTTCCCAGAATGTCAATTTTTCTTTCAAATCTTTACATTTTAATAATTGGTTTTGTGCCTTTGAATGTCTTTTGCTCCTGGCCACTGCTTCCAGGGCCCCTCCAGCTGCCTGGCTCCATGCTGGGATGCATCCAGCTGTACCACGCATCCTGGCATTCCCGTGTCCCTGTGCAGGAGGAATTGCAACCCTCCCCATTCCCCGAGTCAATCCACCAGGAGCTGGAGCTCTTCCCTGGGGAGCTCGTTCTGCTGCCGCCGCCGCTCCACGATCCCTCCTTAAATCCGGGAACACTTGACATAATTGGATCCCAGTCCAGAGCTGGAGCTTGGAGTGCCACGGCAGCACAAATAAACATCTTCACCACAGCTGTGGGGCTAAAAATGTGCTCAGCTCCCGAGAGAAACACAAAGTCACGGAAACATTAGTTTGGAAAAGCCCTCCAGCCATTCCCACAGCACTGCCAGGTCCTCCAGGTGGTCATCAAGGGTTGGAGTTGGTGATGCTGAAGATCTTTTCCAACCCAGGTGGTTCCGTGGGTCTATGGAAGTAAAACATCCCCAGTGGGAAGGAAAGCTGGGATGTGTTAATGAGCTCCAGAAAGCCCAGGTTTGGGAAATGCTGCTCCTCACGTTTATCCTGACACAGCTGCCTGAAGGTTATCGGGAACAGGGGATCTGTGATTTTCCTGAAGTCAGGTTTTGTGGTTCATCATTCCTTCAGAGTGTATTAGTGCAATTACCATTTACCTAACGAACTCTTCCAATTTAATTAGCATAAGTGGGGCCAATTTTGTGCTGTAGCATCCATCCTGCTGCAAGGAACTTTCCTCTGGAATTCACCCATCCCTGCAGAGGCCTGGGCTGGCAAATCCTCCTGGGAGTGCTCCCCAGAGCCAAGGGATGCTTCTGTATTGGCTTTTCCCTTCCCATCTCCAGAGGTTTCCTGGGACAGCAATCCAGGACTGGGGTCCAGCCCAGCTAAATCCAGCCTAGCTAAGTCCAGGCCTAAGCATTGTGTGGGTGTGGTTAGTGGCATTGCAAATATGGGTGAGAACAGGTTGGGAACAGAAATATCCATGTGGAGAGAGGCCTGGAGCAGCCAAGAGTGCACATCCATCCCTGTCTGACAGATGGGAAAGGGGTGGCATCTGATCCTGCTTGGAGTCAGTCTGGAATGCAAGAACTCTTCCTTCCATCCCTGTCCTGCCCACAGGATTCATCCTCCATTCGGCCACTGGGAGAATTTGCAGTAATTCAGGATTTAAGCCCTTCCCAAAAGTGGTGGAATGCCACAGAATCATTAAGGTTGGAAAATTTCTCCAAGATAATCAAGTGCAACCTCCAACGAAACCCCCCATACCCAGTAAACCGTGCCCCAAAGTGCCACATCCAGCTGGTTTTTGGACACTTCCAGGGATGGTGACTCCACACCTCCCTGAGCAGCCCTTCCAAGGCTGAATCACTCAGGGAAGAAATTCATTCCAATATCCCAGCAATATCTACTTATAAAAATCCGGAGGTTCTGGCCGACATCCAGAGGGAGAAATTTGCTGAGTGATAAACATCCTTTACATCTGGCTCAGGAGAGTGGACAAGGATTTCCAGGTGGATTGGACAGAAAAAATGGAGAAGCTGCTGGGTGAGGGGCTGCTCAGCAGGAGCAGTGGCAGCAGCAAGGTCAGGTTTTGGAGAATCCCAGAATCCCAGACTGGTTTCGGTTGGGAAGGAGCTTAAAGCCCATCTCGTTCCATGGGCAGGGATATCTTCCATAGATCAGATCTTTTCCAGCAGGAACTTGGGATGCAAAGCTATCTCCTTGGAGTCCTCCCAAGCACCAAAATGGATTTATCCATGTTTTCTCCCCCCAGGTATTTTTCCCAGCAGTACCCGGAGTTGGGGCAGATTTGCTGGAGCAGATTCCTGCCCACAGTGATCCCATTTTAATGGGAAAAGCCAAATCCTCAGGACAAAGCGCCAGTATTCCTGATTATTCCTCCTAAATGAACCTGACTTCGTTAATTCCCAGATACAAGAAATGCAGAGGAGCATATGTTCTGCCAAACAAGCTCTGTCCCTCAGGGCTCCCGACGGAGCTGCACCGCTCCGCGTTCCACCACGGCGCAGGAGCCCTTCTCCTTGGATAAATCCTGATGGGAATGTGCTCCAGCAGTCACAGTTGTGCTGAAGAAATCGTTGGTTCCACAGGACTGGGGAGGGCCCGGCTGTGGAGTCTGGGGGAGAGTCAGGCCATGATTTATTCCATGTGGGAATAGCAAGGATCCGCTGGGCCGGGTCTGTTTGTCCGCTCCCTTCCCAGCTAAAGTGATGGCTGGAGTCTGGTTTAAAAGTGGAATTGAACTTAAAATTGGGATTTATTGTCTGTAGCTCCACACCTTCTGTCATTCCAGTGGGCCCTCCAGAGCTGCTTGGCCTCCCCTCACGTCTCTGCGCGAGGGGCTTGATTTATGTGGAGCAAAGCAGGAAAATGGGAGATTCCAGACAGGTCCCAGTCCTGTTCATCCAGCAGGAGGTCTGACACCCTCACACTGTTCCAGGAATAGCTGGCAATTCATCAGTCTCTTCCCTTGGGAGCCACTTCTTCAGAAGTGCCTTTCCTGAATGAACGGATGCCCAAGGGCTCATTCTGGAATGGTTCACTCGCTCCCCCCCTGCAGTGCCACCCCTGTCTCATTCCCAGCCCAGCAGTGCCAGGCTCCTGTGGGATCCATCCCCTCTCCTTGGTGACCACAGCAGCCTGGTTTTCCAGGGAAAAGAACTCCTTCCTGCTGATCTACATGGATTCCCTGAATTCTCCAGCATCCCGGGATGCTGCAGCTCCTGCGTGGCTCGAGGAGAGGGTGGCGGGAGGGAAAGCAGCTGGAATGTCCTTGCAGCTGCAGATCTTGGTCTGCCCAGTCCCAGCCAGGGAGCTGCAGCTGCTCAGCTTCCTGGGATTGGGATGTGTGGAAAGAATCCTGGAAGCCAGAAGATGTGGAGTGTTAACCACGCAGGGAGGGAGCTGCTGGCACATCTGCAGCCCACAGGTAGCAGCCTTTGTTAGCCCGGAGCTGCTGGGAGCTGCAATCCCTGCGCTTAATCACCCAGGAAGAACATTCCGGACCTTTTTCCCGGGGTAGGTAAGGTTGAATTCCGCCCTCTTCGCCTCCCTGGCTGGGCTGCTGAGGTTTTATTTGTGTTTATGGGTGTCAGAGGTGAGGGGAGGCTGCTCTGAGGATGGCAGCAGCTCCGAGGTCGTTCCTGTGCTGGGAGAATCCCACCTCCAGTGCCTCCAGTTTCTGTGGAAACAGCACGTCTCCACAGCTCCCACTTCCACGTGCACCAGAAGTTATTAATAACGCTGGAATTGCTTCCCTGGGAGCTCTCACCCTGGGGAAGCCAGGCTGGAGTCCGTGCCCAGGTGTGTGGCCTGCCCTGGATCTGAGGTTGGGAATGGGAAGCGCTCCTGGAGCAGCTCCCAGGCTCTGCAGGACCCTTTCCTTGCTCTGATTCCCGGAGCTGGGAATTGCAGCTGGATTGGTGTCTCAGGCTGCCCCACGGGGGTTCATGGCAATGTTGGTGAGTTTGGGGGCTCTCCCGGGTTTCTGTCTCTGCCTGCAGAGCCGGGGCTGGCTGTGCCAGCCTCAGATCCTGCTCTCCACCGTCCCAAGCTGGAAAGAAAAACAATCAAATTGTTCATCCCTCCCAATATCCTTAATTGTGTGGGCCGGATACAGACAGAGAAGCGGAATTTTCCTTCCGTGGTCTGATTTTTCCATGATTAATTTTATTTCTGCTGCTTTGGATTGGTTAATGAGCAGCTTTGCCTTGCCCAGCACATGTGGGTGGAGAGTTTTGGGGGCATCTGCTGCTCCACCCACTCCACTTGTCCCACGCTAAGGAGAAAATCCATCCCTGGAGCAAGGAATTCCCATGGGCAGGGCCAGCTGGGAAAGTGGGAAAGGGAAGGAGAATTTTTCCCTGGAGCAATAATTCCTTTAAGATTCCTTTAGTATTTCGCAGACTGACTCAGGTTCCTGGCTTTTTGTGGATTTGCTCCATTATTCCTGATCTCAGGGATGCAAACACCCTGAGCTCACCCTGGACATTCCGTGTCCATCACACGGCTTCAGGCTGGACCTGGATCCAGCTTGTCTTGTCCATGGGATACTCAGCTTCCAAAAGGAATTTCAGGTTTTGAGGATTCTGCTGTTTTTTCCCACGGGAGAGCACAGGGCAGCAGGACGAGGTGTTCAGTTCAGGCCATCCCTGAATTTGGAGAGATCCCAATATAACTTTTCGGAATTCAGTCCTTTATTAGGACGGATCCACAAAGGTTTTGCCACAGCCTCATCTGTTCCAATTGATTTCAAGTGAAACTCCCATAATTTGGTTTCTGCTTAATGAAGTTATGAAGCCTTATTGCAAATTAGTTAAAAAACACATTTATTTTGCTTTGGAGTCTGCCAGGAAAAAGCAGCTGCAGTGGAAGGGGCAGCAGGACTGAGGGACCAAGCAGAATTTCCAGGGCATCCCAGGGAAAGCAGAAGAATTCTTTGAAAAGTGAAAATATCTTAGAATTTCCATTTTCGTGGCCTTTAAAATGCAAGAGTTTTACGGAATAATATTCCCTTCTTCTTCCTTTCCTTTTTTTTTTTTAAAGAAAATACTGTTAGCTCAAAGCTTGTGTTTTCTGCTGTTCAAAAACATGTTAAAAATAAGGAGTAAACCTGCCAGTGGCCTTTAGAAGGTGCTAAATTTGCTCAGGAGGGAAAACCAGGAGTGTTTCCCACCTCCAGAGGCTTTTTGGGATACTTCCATATCCCGATTAAGGGAGAGAGGCCAAAGTCTGTCTCTATAAATGTCATCCAAATGCTGCCTAATGGAATTAGCAGGAATGAGGCAGTGGAACTCCACTGGAGTCAATTGAGTTGCTCCCACTTAATTGGTGAATTTGTCATCAAATTCTTCATTTGCTCTCGGAGGGATGGAAAGATGCCATAAATTCTGGATGCTAAAACAGTCCTCACGTTGGGCTTGGTGAATAAAACCCAAACAAGGAATTGTGTGCGGCAGGAAAGGGCCAGGAGAGTTAATGAGCATTAATTGGTGATGAGGTTTGGTTCTGAGGGAGGCTGGGAACCTGCAGGTGGCTCCAGGGAAACCAGGTGTCCCTCACTCCCTCTGCCTGCGGAGTTTCTTCCTTTATTTATTTGGATTTGTGGTTTTGCTCTTGGAAACACCAGTGATGGGAACAAACTGGGGCCAGTTTGATGCTGAGGTTGTTTTTCCTTTTTGCAGATTCCAAAGACCGGAGTGATCAGGAATGTTGAGGACGTCGAGCTGAGGGGATCGAGGTGGTGTGGACACCTTGGAGAAGCCTGATTGTTGTGTGAGGAGCTCTCCTGTTCCCACATCCAGGAAAAGGACGGAGGCTGAGGCAGAAGGCAAGATCCAAAGGAGGAGCTGGAAGATCCTGGGAGCTGAGCTGACCCCTGGAGCCCCACCCCTGCTGAGGCCACCCAGACACTCCCAGCGAGGAGGAAACCAGGGCACAAAACCTGAGACATAATTAAAAATTAGGAGCTGGCCCTCAGCAAAGCAGATTAGGGATTTAGACCGAGGCCAAAGCCCCCAGGACTGCAGGCCAGGCTTAATTCCCCCCCAGGGCCTGGCTGCTGTTGTGTGATGGTTTTGAGGAGGTTGTGTTTGCTGCAAAGCTCTGCTCCCACCCCCTGCCCGGCCTGGGACCAGCAGACACAATAAATACCTGGGGTTTTTACAGACGTCGATATTCCCGTGGGTTAAACTGGCAGCTCCCTTCTCCCGAAGGAAGAACGTCGATGTTTCCGAGCCTGACTCGACCCCTTCCCCTTGGCTGGGTAAGAACGGAGTTTTTGATCATTCCTGGGAAAAATGGAGCGAAGGAACAGCATCTTTGCTTGGAAAGCTGGAATTTGAGCTGATGGGTTGTGAGGAGAAGGCTCCACTTGGGTAATGAATTTAAGGCATCCAATGGAAGGGCTGAGTCTGTGGCTGAGGGACACGGAGATTCTCTGGGCTGGATGCTGAGGGTCTCCATCCATCCATCTATCCATCCATCCATCCATCCATCCATGGTTCATCCATGATTCATCCATGATCCATCCATCCATCCATCCATCCATCCATCATCCATCCATCCATCCATGATTCATCCATGATTCATCCATGATCCATCCATCCATCCATCCATCCATCCATCCATCCATCCATCCATCCATCCATGATTCATCCGTGATCCATCCATCCATCCATCCATCCATCCATCCATCCATCCATCCATCCATCCGTCATCCATCCAGGAGGGACTGCAGCAGCCTCCCACCTCCCAGACACACAGCTGCTGGTGACTCACTGCTCTTAGGAGCTCCCTGCAAGTTTTGAAGTGCTCTGAGTCCTTTCTAGCAAGAACTGGCAGCCAAAGCTGGGAATTCTGCTGCCTGGACTTGTTCCCTGATACGTTCTGAGCGCAGGGTGGGCTCTGCAGGGCAGCACTGCAGGGCCACATTCGTCCCACAATGCTGCAGCCCACGTTTGGTGGCTCCTTGGTGCAGAAGGCTTTCAATTCCTGCTGCCAGCCATGGAAACTCCCGTGGCAGCCTGGAAAATGCCGGCTGACTCACACACCGTGACGGGCGCAGAGGCGCCGGCGCTGCCTTGCTCCTGCTTTTCCATCCTGCCGCCCCCAGCCTGTGCCAGGCTGTGCTGCCTGTGGGGCTGGGGACAGCCCTTGAAGCCCTTGGCCAGGTGTGAACTGGGAAGGGGCAAAAAACCTGGAGCAGGTTTGCCCAGCGCCGTGTCCTCGCATCCCCGGGCTCGAGTGATGGGGTTGGATGTTGGCTGACGGTTGGAACTGACGATCTTAAAGATCCTTCCCATCCCTCACAATTCCGTGGCGCTCCAATCCATGAGTTCAGTGCAAAGCTGTCACCTGGCCGTTGTTCTTGTTGGTGCTGTAAAATCCCAAAATTACAGTCAGGAATGGTGACACCAGCAAGGGGAGCTGGATGTTCCCTTGGGAGTGACAAGGAAGCTCCTGGCGAGCCCAAAACTTCTGGAAGTGCCAGCAGCTTGTGCTGCTTCATCCTCTTCTTCCTGTCCCTGCTACCAACACAAAATACTGGGAGATTTTGTCTGTTGATCACACCCTCTGTCCCATGTCCCCGAGTCCTCTGCTCAGGGGGTGTTTCAAACATTCTTTGGAGGTTTTAGAGCCAGATCTGGTGAGCAAAGCGTGGCTTTGGCTGGTTTGGTTTATTTATGAGGTCGGGAAGAGGGAATGGTTTGTCCTGAGGAAGCTGAGGGAGCTGGGAAGGGGCTCAGCCTGGAGAAAAGAGGGATTAGGAGGGCCCTTCTGGCTCTGCACAGCTCCTGACAGGATGGGACAGCTGGGGTTCAGGCTCTGCTCCCAGTAACAGGGACAGGAGGAGAGGGAACGGCCCCAGGCTGGGCCAGGGGAGGCTCAGGGTGGATATTTGGGAATATTCCTTCCTGGAGACACTGCCCAGCCCTGGCACAGCTGCCCGGGGCAGTGCTGAGTCCCCATCCCTGGAGGGATTTCAAAGCCCTGTGGATGTGGCACTTGGGGACACGGTCAGGGTGGCCTGGCAGTGCTGGGGATGGTTGGATGTGGTCTTTGAGCTGTTTCCCTCAATCCCAGCTGGTTTCTGCCAGCAGGGTCGGTGACCAAAGCTGCTAAAGGGCACTGACAATTTGGGTTTGCAGCATCTGCTGTTTCTCGCTTGCTGGAGCCTCTGCTTTTCCCAAATTGGCTGCAAAGATTTCCTGACACGTTTTCAGCCCGTGTGAATTGCTGCAGATCCCCTGAAGCCTGGCGAGGTTTCTGACCCTGTGGCAGCCAATAATTTGGCCCCTGGTTGTCAAAAAATACTCAAGGCTCATGTCCACGATGGGGAAAAATTATTAGGAGGTGAAAATTTCTTCCCTGACTTTTCCTGCTTCTCGTAGTGACAGTAAATAGCACAAGAGCTCTCTGTTAAAAGCACAGGAAAGCTCCAATAAAAGCACAGAAAGAAACAGCCAAAAATCCAACTGCAATGGGGACGCCCCAGGGTGGGTCAGGATTTCACCTCCCTCTGCCAGGGCCATGGTCCTGCGTGCCAGGGGGGCTGCAGGGGTCCAGCTGGAGGCAAGGATAAATGGAATTCCAGCTGCTCACAGTCTGCTCACAGAGCTCCAAGGCGCAGCTTTTCTTTTGGCAGGTGGGCTCTCGGGATCTTCCCCTGCCCTGGGGTTATCCTGGGACACTGAGAGGAGCCAGACCTGTGCTGGGCCACGGGGATTCCCCTCTGCTGAATCTGTTCTTTGCTTTCACCCCAAGACAGTGAGAGGAATAGTGGAGCTGTCTTTACAAACAAGCTGGGTCTGCTGGTGGATAAAACCAGCACTGGGAGATGAAATAAACAATGGGAAGGATTCCACTGGTTGATGAATGGAAAAAAAGATATTTGCTTTTACAAATAAACTCTAGGTTTTCTGATAAATGAAATTAGACATTGTAAGATGAAAGAAAACCCCTAAATTCCATAAAAATTACAAGGAGGGTTATACATTAGGGGGGAATCCTCGGTATCAGGGTTTCCAGGAAGTCTGAACCTCTCAAGTACCTCAGCCAGTGGGGAAAGAGAGAGGGAAATGCGGCCAGGAAATTGGGATAAAAAGGAGGCTGCATCCTCCAAAAATCTGAGAGACCCCAGGGGAATGCCCCATGGCCTCTCCCTTTATTGGAATAAAGGAAAACGACTCCTCTGTCTCCTTTTTGGACATAAACCTCTGGTGTTTGTGGGTTAATTTTCCCGACAACAGGGATCGGTCCCTGTGGCTGGAGGGGGAAAAGCCTTGATGGAGACCCCAGGGGGACCCCTCAGGTGGCAGTGGCTGCTGAGGGCTTCCCAAGGCCCCACCACCCCGGGCTTGCAGACACACAGATTGGGTGCTGAGCTCCCAGAGGTGCTCAGGTGTTCCAGGGGATGCTTCGGCTCCAGGGAGAGTGGAGCTGGCACTGCCAGGTGCTTCCGTCTCTGGGAATTGCTGGACGGGCTCAGGCTGGTCAGGGAAGCTGTGTCTGCCCCCAGATCTGTGGAAGTGTCCAAGGACAGGGCTTGGAGCACGCTGGGATAGCGGAGGGGGTCCCTTCCCACCCAAACCATTCCAGGATCCTCCCCCTACACCCTGGGATTCTCCTGGAAGCTGCAGGTAGAGCTGGTGCTGTCCAAAATCCAAACCGGATTTCGCTTCCAGGAATCCTCGGGACAAGCAGAGGTGTGGGGGGTTCCCTGCCCCAATCCCACCGCCCCTCCAGCCTCTGGATGGACATCCAAGGATGGAAAGGAGCTTTCTGCTGCTCTCCCCAGCCCCTCCAGCTGAGGGGAGCCGGGGCAGCTCCCGCTGAAGGACAGCAAAGGCTCCGTCTGACGCCAACGCCGGTGAAATCGAATCCCTGGAAAGGAGCCAGGAGGAAAGGCAGGGAATATTTCCCAAGCAATAATTTATGCAGGAAATGGGGCTTCTTTCCCTACTCCAGCCTCTGCTGTAAAATGGAAAAGATGATTCGAGCTGGGTTCTCGTTTGGATCGGTTCAATTAAGCTGAGTGAGGCTTTGAAGCTCAGGTAGATTTGATGGACTTGTTGTGTGGAATTTATAAATCAGATCCCTCAACCCCCGGAGAGCCTCTCCTGCTCGGGTGAGGGCTGAAGAAGCTGAACTGTGCCCTGTTGCCTGGGCTCTGATGGAATGAGTGTAATTCTTGCAGGCCTTGACCCAAATCTCTTTCTCATCTCTTGCTCCTGGATTAAGCCCCTGATGGAGAGAGGCTTGAAGAAATTCTTGTCAGGGACGCTTAAGTCGCTCAAGAAAAGGATGAAAAAGAGCCCAGAGGTTTTAGTAAACACTGAATGGCTTCTGCGTCGTTTTGTAGCATCTGGGGTTCTTTGAGAACCCCACAGGTAAAACAGAAATGGGGTCTGGATGGGAGAGGAGCTTCAGGGGGTGCCCAGCCCCCCCAGCATCCTTTAATTAAAGAAAGAAAAACCAGTGAGAACCTCCACAATCTGCAGGCAGCCTTGCACCTGTAGTAAAGTGTTACTAATTTTGGGGTAGGCAATAAATAAAGGGTCTGGGTCTGCTGGGACAGCTCAACGTCCTCAAAGCAGGGCACGGGACACCCTGAGGAACAGGGACTTAGTTAAAGCAGGCCAGGAGTAATTAGAAATGGGAGACCAGAGTAATTAGAGATGGGAGACTTGAAACCACTCTGAAGAAATGATAATTATTCTTGATATATTTTAATAAATTACTTATTTAAAAAAAAAAAAAGAAAGAGAAAACTCGCTTGGAGCAAGAAGAAAATGTTTATTTAGGGAGCAGCCTCGAGGGAGCATGAGGGGAGCACGAGGAGAGGGAAGGAGCAGCACGAGGGGAGGGAAGGAGCTGGGCCTGCTGGTGGTGAGGGGCAGGGGACAATTATTGCTCCAACCAGAGTGGGAAACAGCACTTGGGAAGTGCCGGGAGCATCGGGATCCTCCATAACACCCTCTTATCTCCAGGGAATTTCTCCCTTTGGTTTGGTGTTTCGAGCACGTGGCAGATTGAAAAACTCTCCCCTGCAATATCTGTGGGTCCCTGAGAGGGGACTCGTGGAAAAGGGAGGATTTCTTTGGGATGTTCCCATTTTTATGCCGAGCTGGCAGTTTTGGCCCATCCAGGAAGGAGTGAGGAGCCGAGGTTTGGGACTGTGCTGGTGGTGATCCACCCCGAATTCTGGAGTGCCACATTCCAGTTGGGAATGAGGCCCCGGACACCCCGGGACTGGAACAGGAATAACTCGAAGGACAAATTGGCTCCCCGTTGTTATTTTTGCAATCTGTGGTTTTGTCTGTAAATTCATGAGCACTTTCCAACTTAAGGAAAAAAAAAAAAAAAAAAAAGGGA
>WAAG01011933.1:747-12183 GCA_013390105.1 Tichodroma muraria | reverse complement strand
AAGCTATAAAATTTAAATTAACTTCTGTTCCCTTTGCCACATTGATCAATTGCCTTTGTGTTTTCAAATGCAGCACTCCTGTTACTGAGTTTACAATTTACACTCCTTATTTTCCCTAAATATATTAAGGAGCTATTTAAATATGAATTTCATAACTCAGCACCTGTTGCTAAGTACACAAGCAACCTGATTTGCTAATGTTCATAAAGAACTGGAGAGAAAGNCCTGATTTGCTAATGTTCATAAAGAACTGGAGAGAAAGTCAAGGAAAGTTGCAACAACATAAGGTCAGAAGCAACAAGACAAGATGCTACAGATATGCTGATGTCCTTTACATTGCTGTCAATCAATATAACCATTGATTTCAAAATATTAAGACTTTGGTATTCAAAGAATTTCCCAAATATGTAATACTATTGGAAATTATCATGACTGACAGACACCAATAATCTATTCATTTTCCTGTGCAATTCTTTGGTTCTCAAGAGATAAGAATCTATAAAATGAAACCAAAATTTTATTTATGAAGGTAAAACTGCTATGTTAACTGTCAAATAGCTTGCAACAAGAGCAATAGAAAGTTCCCTACAGAAAGCTGTATCATATCATTAATTTAAAGTTGTGGTTGTTTTCTAGAGAAAGGTAAAGTAAAACTGAGTATGAATAGGAAGAAAAGGCCACATAAACACAGAGCAGAATAAAATAGAAATCTCAAAGAAGATTGAGTCTGACAGGTTCTTTTAAGAACCTGCATGTGATGAGACTGAGCAAAATGAATGATCCCCTCAAAGGTGTATTCCTATTTTCAGAGCAAAAATACTTAATTTGGGTTCTAGCTCTCACTGCTTTGGAGGAGGTAAGGAAAAATAACCGGGTTCAAAATAGTAGGTTGCTATTCCTGACAGAGAAAGATTAATTAGAGGTAAAGGGCCTTAGGCAGAAAATGCGGAGAGAAGATATTTCAAAAAATAAATTAGAAAAATCACAAAGGTGATTGTTAGATCTGAAATATATCACCTTAGAATGCACAAGACAGGCTGTGAGTTTTTTGAATCACAGACTAGAGAACTTCTGGTTTATTCTCAATCTCACTCTACAAAAAAAACTAGCTCTAGGAGAGAGAAAATTTTCAGGCTTGAAACAGTCTTTGATAAAATAACAATGATTTCAGTTGCAGCAAGCTCTCAGCTGATTTCTGAGGTGTGTTTGTGCCCTAGATTCAGGGAGGAAGAAACTGGTGAGTTGGATATTCACAGAGGAGGGAACACCACAGCCTGATGTTTCTGTCAAAAAAACAAAACAAAATGTCAGTCCCAGCCTCCCTTTCAGTGCTTACAGTCACAGTTTAGAAAACAGAGGGGTTTTTTGGATGGTGGCTATTCCTCTTGCTTAAAACCACAGCAATAAAGGTCAGACCAATGAAATTTAATTCAGAAAAAGTCATAGAGCACGCTGCACAGAAAATTCCAAGCAAAAGAAAAATCAAACAATAGGACTTTAAAGTTCAGTGTGTGGAAGCACACAGTTTTTGTGTTAGTAGTTATGGCTCACTCTGCAAGATTTAAGTCCTGTATTTTCAGAAACTCATGATCAAGGACAATGTTACACTACATGCTTTACCAAAACAGTGATGATTTTGCAGTCAATGTGAAAAGAGCCACACAAAGGTTGCCATACAGACACTTGTATTTAGCACTGGCACATCACTTTAAAGGCATTTTAACTTTGCATCCCTAGCCCAGCTAATACATACCTCTGCTTTTTCACTTCTGCTTCTGCTCAGAATACAAGCATATTCAATACCATCAAATCACACATAAATACAATTGTTTACAAATTGCTTCAGAGATTATTTCCTGGATGACAGCTTCTTAAGTGGTGCACTGCTTCTCTGACCCTTCAAAACCTAAAAAGAAATTGCAATGCATGAAACCACCAACAACTCCTACTCTAACAGGAAATAAGAAAATCGCTCAAGCCATCACTTAAACTTCTACAATCATATCATTTTCACTTAACACACTCAGTTTATATGAGAGAAACCTTAATTTCAATAAGAAATAACATTTGTTAATCAAAAGTAGATACTCAGCCCATTATCTGAACATTCTGTGCATTCTTAGCATTCATGTCATAGCTCGCCACATGACATATATATATGTAAAAATATATATTTATGGTATATAATCCTATATGTAGCAAGGAAAAACTCAACCTAGTGCCAGCTCCAGTACTACCCAATTTCAATACGTAGCTCTCCTAGTTTTGTCTGAGACTCCACTTCCATATGATCTGCTCTGTGACAACTTCAGTGAGTGAAAACAATCTTCTCTATTTAAACATCACCCCCTTCAAGCAGTCAGGGACAGGAGAATCAAGCTTTAAAGTTTTGCTATCGAATTTTCTTCCAATCAATTAGTAATATATTGAGATGAAAGTCTGGTCCATCACCAGAATTTTAACTCAATGAAACACATTAAAAAGCCATTTCACTGTAAACACTTTTTAGAAGCACATCACCAGACTACTACTCTCTATATTGAGATCAAGATTTTGAAAACACAAAATATTCCTTTTAGGTGAATCAACACTTGTTCAGGGAGACAGGAAAAAAACTTCAGCATGTCAACCTAAACATTCTCTCCACATTTGCCTTAAATACAGGTAGAAATAGAAAAGGTGACTCTACCTTCAGGGTTTTGCTTTTGGGTTTGTTTTCTTTTTCCACGTTATCTTCATTGGATTGTCTGATTTTCAAACACGCATAGGATGACTATTTAGTAAGAACCAAATTCTTGGAACATATTTTGGCAGGACTACTTTCTAATGTACATATGGACTCATCTGATGTCCTATTTACGAATATCTGAAGGAGCTTTTTTAAATGCCACAGTCAGATGGAATTAAATATTCATCATCTGTATGTTTAGTACACAAATTAGAGCCAGCAGTGGCAAAAGATCCAGTTGCCAAACATATTCAATCTCCTATACAGAACAAGATCCAAACAGGACAATTTCCACTTATGCAGTCAAAAAGTGTTCATAAAGAACTAGCATCATCTGTAGATGGTAAATCCACAAAAAAAATGGTAACCTAAAAAAAAAAAAAAAAATGCACAGGTTTGTTTTGTAAGTAAAATGGGAGATTTTCCCCATTGCTACAAGCTGCATTTCCTAACTGTAAAAAGCTAGCAAATAGTAAAAATACAGCAGGGAAAGATGGTTTCCCATATTTAAAATAAACTTTCATGTGGAAAACCTGCTCTTACAGATGACAATACTTGCAAAGACATTTTCTTATAGACTTGTTCCCCCATCACCTCTGTCTTTAACCTCCAACCTGGTGGCATAACAGGTGTTTAATCAGGAGTAGTGACACACCTTATATATGTCAGTAACAGTTTATAAGTTTGTTTGGTGTTCTTTTTCTTATTTGCAATGGCCTGTGGATACTGAGGCCTCACTGGGAACAGCCGCTCACCAGGAAAACCATGTCATAAGCACAGCCCAGCCCAGCCAGTCTTCCAGTCAGAAAGCCCAACAGTTAGGGCTGCTGTAAGGTTGCAGACAAAGATGGCAGAACATATGCCATTTGCAGAAGAGAACCTCCCAGGAATTAATTATCCATGCAAGGGGGCTCTTTCTGAAAGTATTGACATTCTGAATCTCACTGCCAATATATGTGAAATCTGAGCTTGTTGCTGATGGTCCCTTGGACTTGCTCCACTTCAGAAAGCCCCTTTAGGGGGTTACCTTTATGGCTTATTCAGTGAGTTTTATCCCTGATACTGGCACTGTGTCATGAAAGAAAAAAATTTTGAAGCAGAAAAACCATTTTCACTAGCACCCCAAGAAACCTAGAGCAGCCTTTAGGTGGACATCTCTAGCTGGCACGAAGAGACTGGATGAATTATAACGTGTGCAACTGCAAAGGTAGCTCACAAGGCAGATTTGTGCCTTTCTTTGTAATACTGCTTTGTATTCTCACTAGCTTCACCCTGAACGTCAGAGGAGGAGTAAAGTAGTTCAGCAATATGATCCTGGATGTCCCAATGACCCTGGTTCATTCTCCTAACTTAGGGACTCACGCCTTCTCTCTCTGAGAGATGGTTTTGTGAAACAAAACAGGTTCTGGTGTTGAATGTTTTATGAAGTATATAAACACTTGCTCACTTCAGTCCTTGTCATGCTATTAATCCATTTTTGTCACTGCAAACAGCTAAGCCATCAGGAGTATGTGGGGTATGCATATAAGGCAGTGTTAGCCCAAATTTATACTTGGGACTTTGTCCATCCAGTCCCTCTCTTAGCTCATTAGGAAGCAACTCCTACAGGCCTGGTGGCAGTCCCCCCACAGCACTTCAGGGAGTTTCTTCCCTCATCACCGGTGGGACAGGGGCCACCCTCACTTGCATGACCACTAAGCTGGCCCCGAATCCCAGGAGACAGCTGTCTGAGGGTATGGGTGGGATGTTCTCCAAGCCCTTGGAATGGTTTGAAGGCCCCTTGCAAGGGAAAGCATTCAGAACAGAAGGTCCAGCTCCTCAGGAGAGATGTGGGAGGAACTGTTGATCTCAGACAGGATGTGTGATGGGCAGAGATCAGCAAGCATTAGTTGGAATCCCTGCAAAGGACAGAGATCCTCTCCAAAGCTGTGCAGGCCAGCCCTGCTGGCTGCCTGAAGCACAGCAGGAAGGACTCCAAACACCACAGCCTCAGGGACTGTGTGGAGAAGGATGTGGGGAGGCACTGACATCCCCAGACACCACAGCTTCCTGCATCACAGGCATCTGCCCACAGCTGTGTTTACTATGCCCAATATACTTAAAGCATCAAAGGAAATAAATAATCTTCCTGCATCCAAGCCAAATGAGCTAACCTTGAAGCAGCTCACTGTATTTCACTGGCATCATGGTGATGTCCCTTGCATTCAGACTACCACTGTATTTTCACTCTTTTGGCTTGCTTTATATTTCTGAGTAGAACTACAGCAGACAAAAGAATACACACGGGTTTCCCAATTTTCTTTGTATAACTCAATATTTACACATTGAAAAAGACCATTTAACTGAATGTTCCTTGAAAATATATCAGCAACCTGTCATCCATACAGCTCTACCAATTTAATTTTTTGAAGATCTGGTCCCTTTTATTTTCCTTGTGAAATAAAAGTTAACATGAGGCTCCAGACGTCTTGTAAACTTTCCAAGTTCTTGTGAACCTCAAAGAACTTTAAACTCCTCTGGATTTCCTAACTTACTAATGTTTGTTTCAGATGTGATGAAAAATCATTGCTATTTTGTTTGGCTTATGCATGCCTAGTTTTGTTCAAAATTAAAAAAATAATTGGAAAATATCCAGAGACAGAATTGTTGTTTGAGAATTTAATATAAACTGGATTAGTTATGGGACTAATAAATATATGTATTCTGTGGCTGTATTGAATTTTAAGTAGATGATTCTACGTCCTCTGAGAACCATTCTGAAAATGCGGAATTATTTGTTAAGATTTATGTCAAGGTTGGAGAGGTTTAGGGTTAAAATTAATTTAGAGGTTGATTATGCCAGCCATCACTGCTATGAAATTTTAATCTTAGTGGCAGTGCCAGTGGCAGTGAGTCTCTTTCGACTCTCATCCACTGTTTCCAGTGTTTTGTGCTTTTTGTTGTATTTTGTTGTCTCTCTTACAGAGCATCACGGAACTTTAGAGGAGCTGACATAGTATTTTAGAAACAGTAAATTTTAGAATAAGACAAATATTCAGAAATTCACTAGAACTAAAGAGAATCAAGGCTGTATCTATAATTAAAATACATAATTAAACTCAGAATATAATGAGATATAAAGCTTGATGGTGTGTGAATGTGTTGATAATTGTTCATGCTTTAAGGAAAATTTTCACCTTGAGTTTTTTTGAGGAAATAGTCTGGTATGTGGGAGAGAAACACAATAAAGAAAACTTCAGCTTCTTCTCTTTACTTCAACAGTGAATTTCCCTCACAGAAGACACAAGGGTGAAGTACTTTCAGCTGCTTGGATTTATGGGTGTCTTGGGTTGCAGTGCAAGGTGTAACCAGCAGTGTGTATTCTATCAGCATCTGCTGAAACCTGCGTAGAGGGTGGGGGTGTGGCAATCCTCTGTCAATGGGCCAGCTGTTAAAAAACCAGGTGGGGCAGTTTTCTTTATCTCTTCCACAACCTGTCCTCCTTCCAGAGATATATCTTCTGCTAATGGGCCATTAATTCTCACTTAATGACTGATAAAATTACATCATCCCATTGGGAGATGCTCCACCCAGGGAGAGGAGCCAAGCATTCCTACCTGGAAAAAAATCTGCGACTTGGAACACCAAGGCAGCCTTTCTCTGCCGGATTCCCAGAGGAAGACCAGTCCCATCTACACCACCACTGGATCTTCAGAGAAAACTACACCTTTTTGGCAGGACCACTGCTTCAACAGAACCACACCTGCCACTCCAGGAGGACTGCAGCCACCATTTAATTGGACTGCTACCAACACCCTGACCCACAGGGTGTCAGGTTGTATTCTGACTTTGTCAGTGGTTTGTTTTTTTATATTACTGCACTTTTATTTTAATTCTTCTAATAAAGAACTGTTATTCCTATTCCCATATCTTTGCCTGAGAGCCCCCTTAATTTCAAAATTATAATAATTCAGAGTGAGGGGGTTTACATTCTCCATTCCAAGGGAGGCTCCTGCCTTCCTTAGCAGACACCTTGTTGTTCGAACCAAGACAATGGGGTCTGAGCTGTGTTGCTTCTACCTGCATGTTCTTCTGGGTGATATTCATGCCATGAAATTTCCTGAGCCTATCTGTGGAGATCCAATATCTTTTGTGTAACAGAACACCATCACTCTGTCCCATTCAAAACTGAGTGCAGCTCCTGTCCCCAAAGATCATAGAGATGCTGCACACTAAAAATAGCTTTTAAACATTTTGCTCACGTAAATGTGGTTTGTCCTTAGCTGTCACATGAAGCTCCCTTCTCAAGGTAAGCTGACAAGTGACATTCTCTAAGTTTTCCTCTGATAAGAAGTGCACACATATGGAGAAAGTATTTGAAATAAATGGTCCTAGTCCTGTAAGAGCTGCTCAGAACGAGCAAGCATTTCATTGTGGTGAAATCTGCTACAATCAGAGTCCAAATGAACACAGCTGTGCACATTACATCACATGAAGAGCTCTGAGAACTTGGTTCTCTTTTACCATAAGGATTATAAATTTCCCCAGCTCCCCATGGAATTGGACAGAACATTCAAATGCTCTACAGTTTGCATACAGCATCCCCTATTTTAATGCCATTTGACTCTTCCAGTAGTAGAGTTCACAGTCCATCATAAAATCTACACTTTAAGACAGAAAACAATGGAATGTCTCCTCTCTTTCAGGAGCAATGCAAGGAAATATCTTCAGCTGCCTTTGCTGGACAATGCACTAGATCACTGTATGCATGCATTCAGTTCCCTGTGTAATTAATGTGTTTGCATGCACAGAGAATTCAAGGTAAATGTAAAGTAAAAATTAAATGTGTGGTGTAAGATCACCTTGTAACAAAAAGAAAAGGAAGGCCAGGAATGTTCTGGTCACATTTAACTGCAATAAAAGAAGCACACTGCTGAGATCATGAGAAACACAGATTAGAGTTCAGAGTGCTTGCAAGCACAGTTAAGCCTTGATGTTTTCCCTTGGTTCAGATACCAGCATTATCAGTTATAAAATAGACATGAGTTGGAAGAGAATTGACATTCGGAGGAGTTCAGTAAAAGCACACCTTGAAATACCGCACGCAGCTTATTTCTTTAAGCCAAGCAGTGATGTGAAGTGAATTAAAGTAACTACCTTTTAAATCTTTAATTATGACAATAGAAAGCACTAAAGCAAAAGAAAGCTTAAGATAAGCTTAAACCCACAGTAAAGAACAGTTGAGCTAATTTAAACCTGATGAGGAAAGCTAAAGTTCATCTAGAGCAAANNNNGAAAGTTTCTATACCAGCAAAAGGAAGACTATGGAAAGTGTGAGTTAGCTGCTGATGTCATTGGGAGGCCATTGTCTACTGTCTAGAAAGGTCATGGCAATCAAGGCAAGTACCTGAGGACTAGAATTATGGCATTCCTTTTTTCAAGGGCAAAGAGGAAGACCATGAATCTACAGGCTGGTTTGCTTTATCTCGACATTTAGGAAAGCAGTAAACTAAATAATACTGAAAGCCATTTCCAAACATAAGGAAAACAAGGAGGTTTCTGCAATAAGCAGCACAGATTTGTAAAGGAGAGAGCACAACTTACCAACCTCATATTCTTTTGTGAGGAGGTGATTGACATGGTAGATGAGGGGGGAGCAGGGGATGTTGTTTATCTCGAAGTATTAGCTGTAGGTTAGTCACTAGTGGTGAATCCCAGGGCTCAATAGATGTGCACTTATAAATAACCAGGCTCAAGCCACCACATATACATGCAGATATAAATATAATCACATACTTAGAGCAGTGTAAGAAAATCCTCATGAGGTTTTATACATTGCACTGCTCAGCCTTGCTCAAGATTTTCCAGAAAAAGGAGCCACTCTGAAAACTGACTGACTGCAGCCAAAGGAAACTGGGCCCAGGAGGATGCTAGTATGAATTTTCTGTAGGGTAAAGCCATTGACCTATCAGCTAAAGTGTAAGTGAAGATGAAGCAGAATAATTATTTCTGCTAAAGATATGATGGATTACTTAAATTGCTTATCTGTATCTTAAGATTAAAATCACTAAGTGCTTAAAATAAAAAAAGGACACTTCTGAATCTGTAACACACAGAGGGAAAATAACACTTGAATTCTGCCAAGTCACTGATCCATGATTTTATTTAAGAAAACGTTGATTGATCTATGTTTGTGTAACTAACAGCCTCTGATACGTACAAAATTTCAAAGCTAAGAACATTTCAAAAGATGGCTGGAGGGGACAAATCCTACATTTCCTTTTAGAATAGCTTTCCTCCTTTTCCCCCCTTGCAACTGGGTTATTTCCTTTATTGTTAATGAAAGCAGCTGCATGCTCCAGAGAATACAGCCATGAAAGCCTACCAAAGCCTCATAGAAATGTTTCTCTTTTGCCAATGTCATAATTGATGAGACGAAGAAAGGCTTTCCCCCTTTTTTAAATTCTGTTATCATCAGAGACACTTGCACATAACAGAATCTCACTTTCTTGAGATATTATCTGTTCCTACTGTTAGTACATGATACCTACAATCCTTTCTCTGTGACCTCCAACTCATGGCTACGGCCAGAGCTCATAGCTACAGCTAGGTTATTCTAATGTTAACAGCAAATAGTTAACTCCCTGAAAGAAAAGGCAACCAGCAGGATGCCAACTTTACAAACAATATGTATTTTCTTATTGATGGTTTTCAGTTCCTGGTATAATGTTAGTAACCTCATTGAAAAGTTGACCTCATTGGGACTTGACATGTCCCACAGGTAAGCTTCATCAGTACTTTATATGGTCACATTTGAAAAGCAATACGTGTTAGCATTTCAGTCCTTAGGATACTGTTAAATCTTCGGAGTCCTATCCCACCACTTCCACCCCTCTTGGACGTCCCCACCTGGCCTGCCACAGGGTGACTTGGGATTTCAGCCAGAGACGACAAGGTGGTGCTGCCCCAAATGGTGTTTAATTGCTGGCTGGGGTCAAACCATGACACATGCTGTCCTAGGGTGACAGTTCCCTCCCAAATCTGTCCCAAACCAGGAGCCACAAGGCTGGTTTAGAAGGCCTTTTCAAGAAACATATATTGTGGTCACAGCTGGTAAACAGAATACTTATTTTTACATTTTTAGTACAGCTTGATGATTTTGACTGATTTATATGTTATGGAGTTGCTGATAGCTATTCATAGAGTATTTATTGTGTTTTCTCTGTATTAGTTTGTTTATAAAGGTGCTCATTATTTTACACTTCTAGAGAAGTGTATTGAAGTGTATCTATGTGCATTGAAGATTTATAGTATGCACCATCTTATATTATAAAGCCACATATTCTTTAAGAAACTGATCCTATCACCAACATTCCTTTTATTATTAAATTTTCATCTGGCTTTCAACACACTTGCATCCTCTTCTTCCTCCTTATATTCCAATTCCATGATGTTCCACAAACTTATGGCATCTGAACTGCAGCAATAACCTCGTTCCTTTACACCTTAATAGAGAAATAAATGCAAAGCATAAAAAGGCAGTTTGGAGGCCTGGCCTAGCACAGACAATTTAATCAATGTCATGAATTAGCATTTTCTAGTTGCTAGGAAATGCCTCCTTGGAACATCTGACAGGCAGATGCACTTAGGCTTGCTCTCCATGACCGGAGAGGTTAATTTGATTCCAACATTGTGCCAATAAAAGGGAATCTATTTGTACTCCTATGGCAGCAACAGCAACAAGACTTTTCTCATAGCATTTCTTCTCAGATGCAGGACTTCATTTTCATGAAATGTCTATTAAATGCATGTATTACTTAGTATCCAAAAAGCACACCTACCGTCTTTAAAATCAAAAGAGAGGAACCCTCGGATTATATCACCATTTGTCAAAGGGAATAACCTCTCTACACCTACAAGCACTGTTCAGCTTTTCTTGGTATTTACTTAAAATAAAAATTTTTAGAAAGCCTTAAAAATAATCACCAGACTGGTTAGGGTGAATTTCCATGTTAAATTGTATTTATAATTGTTAGTCTGTTACAAAACTGCTTTGCAATGTATCTTTCCTTTTATTAGAGTGTTAAAGAAAATGAAGTTTGAGGCTTTTGTGAAATGAAACCCTGTTCAGGACTATCTAATGAATTTGCCTGAGGCAACGGGACTTCCCAAGAAATTATTGATCTTATTTTTAAAAAAATGAGTCTAGGTGTTATTAAATCAAGAACAGATGTAATAAAGTCACCTGCTATATTTTCTCTAGTGGAAAACTGTATATAACCTGTGTGAGAAATATTCTAAGAGTTTGCTAGATGTGTGCTGAGTATGTTTGCTGAAGTCCTCACAAATTCCAATACTTTCCTGTACAAAACAATCTAGTCACTGAGAGCTAACACCAAAAACATCTCGGAAAAATGGATTTAAATGCATGAAGTAAATTGTTCAGAACTCAAGCTATCAAGCTGACTAGGGAAAAAAAGTGTATTTCAGACATAAAGGTTGAAGCATGGATGCACAAATATCAGATGGAAAGCTTTTAGGGCAAAGATTTATTAGTAGGAAGATTGGATTTTGTCTTTGCTTGAAACTAACCTTTTTTTTTACAAATGAGGAGTGACCTATAAATAATGTCCTTTGGCTGTGTTTTTATGTTCTTTTCATGGTTTAATTATACCAGTTGTCCTTTACCAATTACAGATCAGTACCAAAACTCTTAGAATATTTCTCAC
>WAAG01011931.1:0-24877 GCA_013390105.1 Tichodroma muraria | reverse complement strand
TTTTAAATTATTGAACTGTGTCTGATATTTCACCATGAGCAAATAGATATCCAAAACTTTCAGCCCAGTGACTCGTGTTTGCTAAACTGATAAGCAAGACCTGACTTTCTGTAGCTGTGTGAGTAAGAGCTGGAATTTTCACAACCTAATACATGCTGTTCACTGTTTGTGGGAAAGAAGTTGCTGCATAACTAATAAAGATAAGTAAGTAAGGTTGAAAAGGTATTTTTTAAAGTTTCCTTTGACTTATGAAGTTCAACATTTATTAAGACAGAAATGATGTTAAAGAGAGTGACAGGTTCAGCAGTTATTAATCACCTAGAGCAGGAATTGTGCCACTGTTTACAAATATTTAAATGAGTTTTCAGGACACATCTGTCAGGCTGAGATTTCCATCTGGTCAAATTGCATGAATTTAGAAACTGAAACAAGCTTTGTGTTGTATGTGTGTGTTTGATGATTAACAAGTGAGTGATACTGAGCTGTGTGCTACCCTGAGCATATGCCAGAAAACCCAGGGAAATCAATATTACAATCCAGCCATTCATCTCCTCCATAGAATTTCTCACAATGATGCAGTGAGGGATGAGGAATGAAAGACTTTGATTATAATGATTATCTGTAAAAAACATTAATTACCTCTATCATGTATAAATAGACCTGTATTTTTCATAAATTTTCTTGACCAAAATGATTGACCTAAAAGCACTTGATCCCAATTAAGAGTGACAAGAAGGAAGTGAGTAATATTTTTCTGTGGCTGACATGGTCTACTTTGCTTTATCCTGAAAAAAATACAATACTCCATATAAACTTCAGACATTCTCACACCACAGCTATAAAATAGCTGGTTAAGGGTGATTAATCCCAGTGATATCCTGAAACGATAAAAGAACGTATTCTATAGCTGCTGAGACCTTACTGAAGTGGTTTCTCCAAAGAATAAAATGATGGACTGTAGAGATGCAGTGCAGTTAGGAAGAATAACTTTTGTCAAAATCTTAAGTGAAATGAAAGATAAAGGAATCCAAATGGTTTTTTGCATTTAAAAACTTGCAAAGTATTTATTGGAGATTAAAATGAAAAAGATATTCTAAATGTCTAAGGTGTGTAAATATCTTGAAAAATAAAAACGTGACAAGGACTAAGTTATCAAAACCATCTTTAAAAGTGGTCTCTAAAGTGTGACAGGCATATTTATTTTTATTTGATTGTTTTCACTTTAAGAAGTTAAAATATAAAGAAGGATAAATTCTTCCTACTACTGAATCTATAAAAGGTTAGGTGACATGAATTAATTGCACACTGTCATCTGTTCTGTCCAAAATCTGCATTTGCAGGGCTAACGTGAGCAGGATTTTGTAACTTAACTCTAGTGAGAAAGGCAGCAGGTATGAAATGAGGTTTCAGGTGTTTTATACATGCCTGAATAGGTGGACCATGGTTAAAGCAAACTACGTAGGGCGGCAGTTTCAACGCTTCCATGTACTTTTGTCTGCAAAAAAATTCAATTCTACCTGCCCTCAGAAGCGTGTAATGCTTTTAGGTGCCAAAGCTTTCTAAGAAAGCCCCAGCAGCTCCTCTGTTCCTGTTCCTAGACACGCTCTCAGCGGCCTAGGCTGAGTGCAGCTGCCTCTGATTCCTGCCCGAGTCGCACGGGCCTCGCGGTGTGCAGCTTTGGTGCTTCACCTGCCGGAGTTCACCTGGCAGGCACGCACAGAGCACGGCTGAGTTGCACACAGAGTTTGTATTTTGTCATTTTGGAACGGCTGCGTGGAAGGAGGAGACCCCTGTTACAGCTCCCAGCTGAAATCTGATCTCTCCCCTTATAGGAGGGTGCTATAATCGTTGCAGTATGTGTGTTCTAAGATTGCACTCAATTAGAGTCCTCTACTAAAAAAGTGAATGTGCAGTGAACAGCAGTGTGAATTTGCAGTATCCTTGCTACTCTGAGCCAGCTTCCCACAAGGGAATTAATTTACACGTTTCGTTTTCAGGAAGGTGCTTTTTAGAGGCTCTTAATGTTGCACACTCCCGTTACACAGAGCCTCTGCTGGCATCTGATCTTGAGCTGTAATCTACTGAGCAGCATATTTAACTCTGCCTCCCCTTACATCACCCCTGGAGGGAGAAGAAAGCCAGCTAGCACTGGTGATTCCTCTGTCCTTCAGGTTATAAAAAAATTATAAACGTGCAGAAACACGGGTGTGGAAGTCGGTAATTGAGAAGAAGAGAGGTAGTAGTTTGTAAAGCTGCCTTTTGGTTGGGTCACCTGTGGTTTAAGCAGACCATTTTGATTTTGCACAGAAAAAGACTGAGAGTCTGCTGAGAGACATTTTCCAAAGCCAGAACTGTACCGTGGGGATGAAGTGTGTGAGCTCTTCTACCCTCTTTCATTGCAAGGTCGAGTAGGATAATCCGAGCACATTAAACATAATATTTGAATATTATGGAATGGTTTTATTTCTCTGAGTGAAACTGGAAAAATCAACATTTTACCATGATATAGCAAATATAACAATTTCAATAGAAAAAAAAAAATCTTATCTGATCATGTTGTACAAAATCTAAGGCTTGGTTATTTTACAAGTCATTCATTTATGAATGTAGCTATAAAAGCCATCTGGTAAGCATTCAGCTTTATAATATATTTTAACTTTAAAGACATGCTACTGTGAGAAATTAAAACGTTTTAATTATGCCTAATCATCGTGCCTTCAGTGAAGCTGCTAAGAATTTTATCATATTTTAGAACAGGTAGGTACCAGTCTACACTCTCATTCAGGTATAATCAATAGCCTTAATCAATATCCTGAAATTCTAATGAGGATATAGATTATAATTGTATCATGGTGTGCAGTTTTGGGACCATTACCATGTAGCAGTTTTTAACTTTGCTCCAATAGTTTGCTCACCTGTTTTTCAGGCAGTCACAGGTTTGCAGTCTCTTGCCTTTCCTCTCCTTCTTTTCTCACACACTCATATTTTTCTTACATCTGAAGAAGAATGAATGCGTAGTGTCCCACCTATCTCAGTGGGAGCCAAACTCAATTCAAGGATTTTGCAGCTAAGGCTGCCATATTTAATGCAGGAACTATGAGCAGCTTCCTGTTTTCCTCAGCTCCAAACACATTAGACCCACTGTGACATGGCAGAAAACCCTGCTGATCTCTGCCATGTGTTCTGCAAGGTTAAGTGCTCTGATTTCTGTTTAAATCTCATGTTTTATGATAGAGAGGATATGTGCTCGTTTTCTCCTCCGTTTTCCAAGTGTTTGCCTTTGGGGGGGGAGGGGTAACTGTGGAGAAGTCAGAAATCTTCTTAGGACCAATATTGCAGTCACTGGTGTGGCTGCACCTCAAGTCCTCTGTTCCGTTTTGGGCCTCTCACTTCACAAAGGACACTGAGGTGCTGGAGCCTGTCCCAAGAAGGGCAGCGAAGGTCGTGAAGGATCTAGAAACCATGTCTGGAGAGTGCCTGAGGGAGCTGTGGGTGCTAATCTGGAGAAAAGGAACCTTGGGGAGACCTTATGGCTCTCTACCTCAAAGGCAGACGTAGCCATGCGAGGCTTGGTCTTGTTTGCCATGTCTCAGGTGAAGGGATGAGTGCTCAGAAGGAATCCAGAAAGGATCTAGTGGGGTTTGGCAGAAGGTACAGAGACCAGTGAGTGTTTATTTGTAAAGGGACCATCCTGAGGAGTAGTCCTAATGTGCTTAAATTGGACTGAAGGATTTGAACATTTTCCAGTGTGGGTTACAGAGGAGGGGAAAGGAGCCCTTTATTTGTGTTATCTCATAGTCTATGGCAAACACGTGGTTAAGTAAGAACTGTGGCCTTCTGTTCACATTCAACTATTTCAGTGCCCTTGTCATCCTTTTTTTCCATTGTCAGAATCAATGTGGGATGAGATGATTTAGGTAATGGCAGCAAATGCTCTGGTTAAAATGCTGCTAGACTTTGGTACAGGCTCTGCAACAGATCATAAATGTCAAGATCGCATATCGAGTATTCTAAAATAGCAGATTATTTTAGGAAATAATATCAGATCATGCATTTGGAGATCAGTGCTTGCCCAGAAGAAAAAAAACCCCACAGTTATGGCTGACCCTCCAAATTCTCATATGTAAATGTCATATGAATAATGTTCTTCACATGGATAATCTCAAGAATGACTCCTCCATTGTAACTGGCTGCCACACAGTAATGCCAGAATTTATTGTTTAAACTGGGACTCTTTCTGCAGTTAGGCTGAGTTATTCCCTAGCTCTGCATTGCCACATCTGGCTCCTGATAGGATTTGTGCCTTGACATCCCCCAGCACTGGAGATCCCCAGGGACCCTGGGGAGGAGACTGGGCCCAGCAGGGTCACGTTGCCCCACACAGGCTCCTGAAACTCCACTGAATGTGGCCAACAAAGGCAAATTAAGGGAGAAGAGCATTTTGCCCACAGCTATGGAAGAGAAGCGTTAGGTCTTGTTGATTTAGCTCTGTGGGAAGGCACAGTGGTACACACAACATGTTAATGTTAGGGTGTTTTATTGTATCACTCTCATGCTGTGTTCGTTTGTAGCGGCAACATGACTTCCATAACATTTATTTTAGGGTCATTTTATTACTTTAATAATGCAGATTTAGATTGTAATTAAAGCCTGTATGATGTGTGTTAATAGCTTGCAGCTTTGTTCAGCATATGTTTAGATATTATAAAACTGCTTCAATAGACAATGAATTCATTTGTCCCTTTCTCTTATTAAGATGCATGTGTACTTCATCAGGTTTATTCTTTGTGAATTTTGAGTGTGGAATTTAATCATAAAGTCATACAGAGACACATGCCAAATTTGGGGCTTGATGGATTATAACTGTCCTTGTGAAAGAAAGCACTAGGAAAACAAGAACAAGAAATCATAATTATAGTTAATATTAAAATAATAAAATTTTGCCTATTTAGCCACATCTTAGCAATTATCCCACTACTCACTTACATGGCATTGTTAAACATGTTTCTGACTAGAATAGATTTATATGTTATTATGGATTTCATGCTTTTTTCTTACCAGTCTAATAGATTAAATTCTTTCCTTTAAAACTACACCTTTCAATTAAATTTGATTTTTCCTTTTTCTTTTCATTATTTGGCATTGATTATTCCTTTTTCTTTTCGTTATTTGGCATTCTTTGTCTTCTGACACAATCCTTAACGCACTTTATACAAAGGAGCAGTTTTACTTCCCTTTTGTTAATTTCTAGTATTTTCTGACAATGAGCTTATGTTGTCCACATCATCTGCTATAAAGATTATTTTCACTCCCAGTTCCTTTAAACTGTTTCTCTTGTAACAGGACCCAGGCTCAAGAGGTGTTGAACATTTCTGATGAGGAATCGGGTACCTTCAACATTATGTGACTGCAGAGTGTACTGTGGAGCAGCTGAAACAATATTTGGTGAGGGTTTAATAGAATTTTTTTGTGACACCTAAATGTCGTATACCAGCCCAAAGCCCCCTGCATTAGTTTTGTTTTCCATCTATATATTATAGGGAAGAGAACTGGAAAAACATTGAACCAATGGGGTTTTGTTTTCCTCTTCTCTATTCCTATTTCCCATCTTTTGGGTTGCTTGTAATTGGCTGGTTGGGTTTTGGTTGGGGTTTTTTTGTTTGTTTGTTTGTTGGTTTGGATTGATCTTCATTTTATTGCATCAGAGAAAAAATAAGGGAATTATATCTCATTCCTATTTTTTTTTAATAATAATCATTCTAGCACACTTTTTATTCCAATATGAATAGCATAAGAAACATGAACAGCCATCAACTACTTTTCTTATTCTGGTACATGTCACATATCAAAATGTCTCATGAGATAAACAGGTAATCACCATGACCTTCAAAACTGAGAGTGTAGATATTTGGAAGAGACATCTGCTTATTGGCTGAAAATCCTAGATCAAATTATCTGGAATTTTGGGATTGGTAAAATCAGGATCCTAACTTGAATCTTACACAGTCAGTATTTTTATCTCTTCCTTATGCTTCCCTGTAGATTTCTCTTTATAGTAAGAAACTAGGAAACCAAGAGGCTTTCTATGACATTTTGTTTTCATGTCACGGTAGAGAAATTGAGAAAATTTTAAATGTGTTTGTACTGAGTATAAAAAAAAAAAGAAAAAAAGAACATAATTAACATACCAGTTTATCCTCCAAATGTTTCCCTGCAGTCTTCTGAAAATAATCAAAACACATACTTGCAAACATATTTATTCTAAGTTATTTTCAAGATGGTCTTAAATATATTGTCCTTGTTTACCAATCCATGCATGTGCTGTTCTAACAGGTACCAGGTCTGAAGTGCCTTAAAGGAAAAGGCTTATGCCTATGATAATCTTTGCCAAAATCTGAGTTATAGCCTGGGCTTCTGGGTTGGACACATTTCAGCTCTAACTGTATCACATGTAGATGTTTCATTATCTAGAGGTGTCATATTGTTATAAAATAAACCTGTCTGGTTGGTTTTTAGTTACTTTTTTCTCTCTCATTTTTTTCTTTTTTTCAGAAGGAAGAGTGAGAAAACAGTTTGAGCCACTGGATATCAGGCAGCATGGCTGCTGTGCTAATGAAAATTTGGAACACCGTTGCAAACTGGAGTGTTTGGCAGAAGCAGGAATTTCTCTGTGCTGTTTATGAGGTATATAAAAAGGTCAGTATTATTTTATAGATTTTTAGCTTTAGCAGAGTTTTTTGGGGGTTTTTTTTAATGATTTACTTTTTCTTGTTTTGTAACAACCACAATTTTTTGTTCTGGATATGGAATGTAACTTCTTTGATTGCCTGGCGTGTTCTGGGAAAATAAATTGTGTTTCAAAATTCCAGACACACTTTGACTGGATTATTAAGAAAACATTGCTCCTGGAATAATAAATGGTGGGGTTATTTTAAGCAGTTGTGTTACATTTTCTAAATCTGCAAAAGAATCAGAACAATAAAAGAATGATCAAGGCTGGGTTTCTTTTGTTTTAACAGGCAGGTCATCAGTTGGCCTATTGGCAAAACTCCGTTCTTTGTAACGGGCTTACATGAATTTCCAGAAGTTGCAGATTTGGGCAGTAGCTTCTTAAGTGTTTCAGAAGCATTGTCTTTCATCTGGCACTGCCAACAGTACCAATTACAAGATCATTTTTGTGATGCTAATCTTCCCCTCCATAGATAAAGGGCAATAAGTGGTCTTTTAGGCCACTAGACAAATGACATTGGCCAGTATGAGCCAACATAAGATAATGAAGTGAGTCTCTGAATGTGCTAAATATACGGTGATCCCTATATCAAATACAAGCGGTTTGTTTTTCAACTGAAATTCAGATGTTTTAAGTGCAATATTCAGTTGTGAAGGGGATGATGTCTTCCATTAGGAAAAAATTGAAGTATCAGACTTTTTGGACTCCTCTCTTTCTTCTTTATCTTCTTAGTGATACTTCAGAAGAGAAAAAAAATATTTCCTGAAGTTCCATTCTGCCCTACCAGGTGCTTAGATTTCTGAGAGGCATTGAACATTCTGAAACCCAGAGCCACTTCAAGTACCTGACAGACAAAGAGCTGCAAAACATTGGTGGTTTCATGAGATTGTTCTTTCCTGCTCTGACTCCCCCAAAGAAATTCAGCTGCTCTCCTTTTGCTAGCAACATTTTTTTTTGGTGTCTAGGTAGAGATCTGAATGTAAAGCAACACAATTAAAGCCCATTGATTTAGGCAACATCTTACTATTTCAATAGTCGAGCGGCTGTGCTCCCCTTGTGTGGCCTGCAGCCCATAGGTATAACACAGTTCCAGCAGCTGTGAAAACACTCTGCCTTCCCTGTGTTTAGATACCTATCTGTGGCTAGGGAGCAACAGAGGAAGTCAAAACTCCAAGAATATAATGAGGGTAGAGAACGTACAGTCGGCGCATTTCTCCCGAATTTTGCTAAGTGAAGCAAGTTTGAAAGGCTTGTCCTTTTGTCCTGCCAAGTTTACCAATCCGAACTTTCTTAAACATTGCTTAATTTTGTTCTTCTAAAGACAGGCCCCTCCAGTCCTGTGAGACTGTGGCTCAGGGCTTAAATCTTCCTCCCACCGAGGCTGGTGTAATTTAGCCCATACGGAGGCAAAGGTCACAGGGTTAAATACAGAGAACACTGGTGGTTCCTCAAGAAATATATTGAGTTCTAATATCTGGTTTTGAGTTCACCTGAAATGCACAGTGGGTACAGAGAAGAGTTTTCAGACTTAAATTAGGAGTTAGGCTAAAGTTACCCACCTGATTCAGTAGACGTTAGGGAATTTCATAGCAGGTGATCAAGTTAATCAAGATTTGAGAAACATAAAATGTAAGTTCTCTTTACCATGATAACGTATTGATAACATTCTCCAGAAAAACTGTTTCTTGAAAAATACTTTCCTTTTGTTTTTCCTTCAATGGTATATTTTTGGCTCTTTGACATAAGTGATCAGTCTGGAAAAACTACAAAGCTGAGGGCGACTTTGGGAACTGAATTTAGAGATACATTTGAAAGGGCATCCCCTCTTTCTTCTCCATTTTTGCTGCCTTTTGTAAATCAGGTATTGGAGAAATGCCTTAAAATCATCCTATGATCTTCAGGCTAAAAAATGTGTGGCACAGAAATCCCGGTGGGATTTCAATCATCTGATGTGAATGTCAGAACAATATGCAGCCTCCCCTTTGGAGGGGAGCTGTTGTCAGTACCTGCCTGGAGATGAATGAACAGATCACCCAGGCATTTTGGCATCTGTCAGCCCCTGGGGCTGTTACAGGCATGTGTGCTTTTGCCATTCTAGCCTTCGAAAGCAGCTACTGCTCTTCTGTAATTCACAGCCTATTTATTGCTATGGGACATTTTTCTTTTCATTTCTTTTAATTTGTTTTCTTTATGTCATTTAAAGCAGTAGTAAGGTCTATAAAACAAGCAAAAACTTAGATAAACACCACAGCAGGCTGGTGAACTCTTTTAGGGACCCAGTTTTTACCCATAAATTATAAGTAGCCACTCAAACTACAGCATTTTGGTATGATGTATATTATTTTCTCTCTCCAGCTGCAGATGGCTTCAAATCACTATCAGTTTTGCAGCTGGACCTATCATATATGCAGTTGATCATTGTAGGTCCTTTCCTACTGTGCTATTCTATTCTATTTTCTGTCCCCATGGAGGGGGAATTCCTTCTTTTGACTTTGACTTTTCTACTCTCAAGTCATGGATTTTATTGTCAGTCACTTTTGTCCCTTTTAGTATCCATTTACCAAATACATTTTAACATAATTCCAAATTCTTATTACAACTTTATATTTTATAGTTATTATTTCACAGATTTTCCGAGCTCTGCAGACCTTGTTTAAAAACAAACATGACAAAACTCACAAAAAATAACCCAAGCCCTCTTGTTGCAACAAATAGACCTGTTGAGGGAAATATTTTATGCCTATGTCAGCCAGAGAATGAATAGCCAGAAACTTTTCTGTGTTATGTTATTGATGAATTAATTAAACTATTTTCAAACTGTAGGGATTGGAGTCTTACTATGCCAGTCTCTCTTGAATTTTTTGGTCCTTGTTCACTGATCTTTGGAGTTTACCGCTACTTTTCAGTATCTCTATATTTCTCATGTCCTTACCATAAGGGGATATGGATGTACTTTAAATGTGGCCATCTAATATCTTGAGAACACAGTGAGATGGATAATCTAATGATATTTGCTTCATGAAGTAAAAATTACAGCAACAGAGTGTCTTGGAGAACACAAGCTAAATAACTGCAGAATGGCCTCAAGCACAGCTCAGAAAGGATCATCTTAGCCTAAAATGGCAGAGTGCCTGCACCATTCTGGAAAAGATTGAAACCTGAAAATTCCAAATTGAATTGAAAATTCTGACAAAGATTGGGAAAGATGAACTAGTTATTTTGTCACTGGGCCTTAAAGTCTGTCTGTTAAGGGCTATGGAACAGCCTGATTTGTTGCCAGCCTCAACTGTGAAATTGTTTATCTGTACAGCAGAAAAAGCTGCCTGAGTTGTGTTGAACACAGAGGTCTGCGAAGGTTTGGAAGATTTCCCATCCCTTTGTCTTCCCCTCGATGTCCACCTCGTTCCTGTCCTTGTGTGCGACCAGGAGCGCCGCTCTGTGAGCGCAGAGCACGGCAAACGCGTAGCACGGAACGCACGCTCTCCGCAGATGAAGCAGTCAGCAACATCTCTACTCCCTGCAGCTCTGCTAGCCAAGGCTCTGCTTGGCTCGTTGTGTCCAAGTCAGAATTCCCTCATCCGCTTGGAATTCTTGTTTTAAAAACACAGGAGCTGATTTTAGAAACGCTGAAGCCAATGAGAACTGCGAGAGTGCTGCACCTCTGGGAATCCAGCCCACATCCCTTTTGTTTTGAGAGTAGGATCGATCCTAAATGAGAAACCTTTTGTATTTTGGAAACTTAGAAGGAGCTGAAGCAAACTTCTTCATACTTGGCAAAAACAGAATTGCTCTTGATGGAGACCAAGCATGGAAAATTCTGGTCTGAGAGGATTATGTTTGTCAAAGTTATGACAAGTCTGAACAGAGAGCTTTACATAGAAATCCCTCTCATTTTACTGTCTACAGTGACAGTAGAATATATTTATGCAAAAAAATAAAATATGAGAAGTTAGGTTTATACTCACCAAACAATTACTAGTAAGCAAAAACCAAAACCAGATCAGCATAATGATGTTTTTGTCAAGCGTAACAATTTTGGTTTGGCCCAAATACACAGATACAGATTTGGACTTTCTGTCACAAGTTGCCAAACATTTGTTTTCATTTATATCTCAGTATTTGTGCGTGTGCGTATTGACAAAAGGGATTTGACTCCAAGAAGAACAGAGTTATTATCCAAATCCCAACACAAATCCCTCTATTGACTTCACTGGGAGTTGGATCATCACCTTGGTGAGTATGTTCAAAAGAGAGTGGCCAGAGTTAAACTATCAGTTCTCATCCAGCTCTCATTGAAAACAATTAAGTCTTTCCATTAACTTCAGTTTCTCTTGGATCTAGGGTTAAAACACAAATTTTGTCTAATAGGACATGTGAAGGCTTTCCTATTAAGTGTGTTTCAATCACATGAGGACACAAGAATTTAAGGACAGGAGGCTGAAAGCCAATATTAACTGAATATTGGTGGTTAGAAAAATGCAAAATTAGTAACTTTTAAAAGGACGTGGTTGCTGCAATAAATCAGAAGATTTCATTCTCTTTAAACCATTTTTAGTGTTTAAAGATGACTGAACTGTGGCTGCCTCTTTGCTGTTTCTGGTTTAAAAAAGCATTCAGACAGCAGTTAAGCAATGCAACTTAAGTGTGAGCATAACTCCTCTCTTAAGGAGGGGAGGAATTAAACACATGCTTTAGTGATTTCCTGACCTGAGGCTTTTATTTTCCTTCTGTGAATATTAGTGAAAGTACCTTTTTGTTCATAAGAACACTCATGAAAAGCACATTTTGAGCCCCTGGCTCAGATTTGCTTAATCTAATCAAGGAAGAGAAAGTCACATGATGTATATTAGGTAACCAGTTGCACAATTTGTGGGTGACCATTAAATCATTTCAGATAGTAAAAATTGTAATAACTTGCAGCGTGCTCTCAGATAATTCATAAACATAATACAGAGCTGTTCTCTAGTTCTGGATGTTCTCTCAGGGAGGAATATTGGAAGACAAACACAAACTCCTGTAAGAAACTTTAGATAGACTGTTTTCTTCTAAGGTAAAAACCTCCATAATTCCCTCCAAATGTGCAAGGAGCTTCTATTATCTGCATTGCTCTGAAGTTTTTCTGATTGAATGCAATTACATGCAGGTTAAACAAACTTGCAAACAGTCGTGCTTAAACAACACCTGTGGAAATTACAGAAGTACCAACCACCCTCACAAGCACCTTCAGGTACCTTTCAAACAATAATATTAATTTTATTTATGCGAGCTCAGATGAATACGGAATTTGTGTGACAAAAAAAGTGCATATTTGTGAAACACCTTTGGGAACATACGGGACAGCAGGTTTTTTGTTTTATATGTTTATGTGCATATTCCTTATGTTCTGCTTAGGCAAACATTTAAGCAGAGATTTCTGGGTCAAATGACCTCATTTATTGTTTGTAAACTAAGCTATATAATCTGGCTCAGTGTCTTTTCATCATATGGTGTAAGTCAAATAAACTCATCTGCTGCTCAGGCTTGCAGTTATAGGGCGTTTTCAACTCCAGTTAAACACGAGCTCTGGTCAGGCCAGGGCCAAAATGGAGCAGGAGAGTGCTTTGGGCCCCCAAACTCAGTGCCATGAGATTACTCATTTTTCATTCTTCTAGAGGAAATGCTTAGCTCAGTTTACTTCAGCCAGCTATAGCTGATGCCAACCTGCCATCCAGAATCCATAAACACCCTGAAAATGGGGTAACTCCAGGAGTTGCTAACTGGCCCAAGCATCTGTGTGCGTGTGTCACAGAAAGGTTCTCTCTATCAGTGTAGAAAAGTGTCTGTAGGTTGCTTGTGTTATCATAGTAGGTAGAATAGGCTGAGGACACAGAGGAGCATAAATATACTGATTTCCTTTTTCCTTTTGCTTCTACCTAGAAATACCCAAACTACTTCAGCCTCCTTCAACCCACATGTGAACAGAGAAAAATACTCTCTTATTTTCTGTTCAGCAGAAGCCAGTGTGTCCTGTGTTTTGGAAAAAGAATTTTGTATGTTACTTGAATGACAGGTACAAGTACCTCCTTTTATGGTGAGGCAGTCTTGCGTGTACGTGACAGATTTTACTTTCTTCACCAGTGGGATGGCAGCTCTGGGAACTGGATCAACTGGGGTTACAGAAAGAATCAAGTAGGTTTATTGAAGAGCCTGGCTAGATATAAACTCCATCCCACACAAGATCTACTGAAGAGTGTTCTGTAGTTTTTCTTCTACTCAGCTGAGCATTTTTTTTTCCCAGAGTCTGCAGTTTCATGTTAGTCTGTTACAGCTACAGGGAATATTAGTCAGTATTTCTCTGAAGTTCTGTTTCAGGTCAGAAAGACTAATCTCCAATTAATCCCTGTCAAGTGCGAGGTGTTTTTAGAAGACTTACAGCCAGCCAGTGGAAAATAGCAGGCATTGGGATGTAGTGGACTTCAGGTTTCTGATCCAGGGCTTTTCCTTTCAGCTGTTGAGAAACCAGAGATTTACATCCTTGCCTGTTTGGGGAACTGAGTTGCATATGGAGGCCACACGTTTTACTTTACGTTTCTCTTTGGACCTTTTAACATGTACCCTCTTAAACAGTGTCAATGGGTTCGATACCATAATCTATACGGAGCCTGGAATGAGGCACAGCTCTGTTTGGCCCTTTGCCACAGAAGTCTGGTACTGCATAAATGCATAAAAATTACTTGCATGCAAGTCTGGCCTCGGGCTAGACTCCCTCAGGAGTGAAGGAAAAAAGCTCAAAACAATAAAAACCCCAACACAAACGAGTGAAGAAGATTGCAAATCCCAGCTCACTGTGGGTACTGTGAGCTTTTCTTCAGCCTTCTGCAGCATGCTTCTCCCTCTGCATGGAGTATGAGGGAGAGGGCCTGCACTGGAGCAGCATGGTCACATTCTAGAGGGTGTAGGGAGAGACCATGAGGGGCAAAATAGCTAGAAAATTGTAGTGAAATGAGCCCAGTGGAGGGAAATTTCATCTACCTCGATACTCGAAGGTTTCAGATAGGAACCTGTTGCTTTAAAGTGCAAGATTGGCAGATCATGATTTGAGACGGGAAGAAACATATTATGTTGTGGTATACCTTCACTAAAGTGCCTCAATATGACCCTAAAAATGCAGAATGGTATTATCCAGTAGGTAGAATAAGAGTCAGGTTGAACTGACTCCTTCTAGACTTGAAAACTGAAACAGATTCCATCTAAAAATACTCATCTGGGGCAGAAACAAAAGTTATTCTTGGGAAAGACAGTTTTATGGCAAGAATTATGTGCTTTTTTAGCTAAACACACAATGTTTCACAATGACAGTGACTTAGTGAAGGTCATCTACAGTAGACTGCATCATCATCCTCCTAATTGCAGAGGATGACTAATCGTTTATCCTCCCTTTTTTAGTTTGAAAGTTTGCTTTTGAGCCAACGTGGGTTTGATGCCAGATTTTCCCGATGTCTCAGAGTTCGGTGAACCAGCATATAGCTCATTTCTTTGTACATCTCACAGTGTAACTTCAGTATAATTTAGCACTAATATCGTGATACAGGTGTCTGAAAGAAACTAAAATTTGTAACGCCTTGTTTATTTGGTGTAGCAGGCCCTGATGGATTTGACATTCTCTCTCTTTATATTATGTACAATTATATGTAATTGTCTTTATTACGATCATGAGGTTTTGCTAGATTCAGTATGCTAAGTGTGCAGAGGAAAATTCTTTTCCTTGAAGCATGAAAAGAGCACTAGAAATTACCTCTGTTCATTTACATGCTTATGAAATAACACAAAGGAAAAGCAAGTTTTCCCTTCATTTAGGAGAGAAAGCTGCAGTTTTGACTCCATCTTCAGTCTCCTGGAGAATTTGTCTTTTTGGGGAATGCACCACTGCTTGTGATTTATATTTTCAATTGTCATTAGTATGCACAAGTGTTGCCTTTTCTTTAGTAAAATACAGAGGGATTTGTATAATTGTTTTATTTCAATCACACATTTGGCCTTGGATTTAAGGAAAAGCGAAGAAGAAGGGAAAAGCTTTGGAAAATTCTGCAGTTCCAACTCTACATCTTTTCTGTGTACGAAAATATTGCAAACAGGAAAAAGTGAAACATCAGGAGCTGAAACTACATAAAGAAGAGAGGCCAAGGGCCTTGTAGGTATGGAACAGGTAAATCTCATGGGTTTTAATAGCCTGGCTTATTCTCATTTAAACAAGAAAGCCGAAGACATAGATGGAAGTTATGTAGTTCATTTGACATTCTCTTGTGTTGCCTTTTTCCATTCTCTGCATTCCATAGAGTCTAACTAGGGCTGGTATTTTCAGTGGGAAATGTGGCAATTATGTCCATGCATATTTAAAATGTGTTTTAATTCTTTTGAATGTAGCTACTGTAAATACATGGATTTTCTTCCCCTTCTGATTGTATGTGATGACATTAATTTGAAATCTAAGATTCCACCAAGTCCCTAAGATGTAAATGCTGTTAAGGGAAAACACTTCCTTACAGAAGGTCAGCAATTATAAGAGTTTCAATGAAGGTGTTAATACTTAACAGCAGAAAAGAAAAGGAAAAATAAACCTTTTTGCTTTATTTTAAGATGCAAACAATGTAAAACAGTTAACAAAACAGAAGGCAGAATAACATGAGCAAGACTCACAAGATTTCTTGAAAGTCTTCCTGTAGCCATGCAGATAGGCATACATGTGACTGGTTATTGAGATTGACATAAATAGCTGATGTGAATGTGGTGATGAAAGTGATGGAGATCAATAACAAGTCACAATCCCATTATGGGAGTAATGCATTCTGCATAATGTTCAAGCACATCTGTCACCCCAAAGAATGAAAGCTGGTTTAAATCATTAGGCAGAAGCTAGCATCTTGATAATGGCAGCCCTAGTTTGCTTCCCAGGATAATTATTAAACTGACCAAAGCATTTTGTGGATTTGATGGTCTGCTGACGATATAAACATACAAGGGTTTCTGCAAATCATCAGTGAAGTGTTATCCAGCTTCTGCAGTACTCAGCCACCAACACTGCCAGGAGCGCTCATATCAAATTAATTACGAGAGCTGTGAGAACTCCACCAGCAGGGACCACACGAATGGCTCTCCCTGCAACATGGGACTCCAGTGTGGTGCTTCCACAAAGCTGAACTCAGTGCAACCCTGTGAACAGCACTATGAATTCTTGTGGGTTTCTCTTCTTGTTTCTTATAAAAGTGTGTGTACTGATCGGTGTCAGCTCTCCATACATTTTCCATAAAGTTCTTTTGTCTTTAAAGTTGTAACTAGCTTTGAACTTTCCAAATGGTTAAGATGTGATTGTTGTCCTTCTCTTTGAGGCCTTTCAGAGGCAGCTGATCATTTCTGGAGGTGTTGCACATGACTCCTGTGTGTTGCTGTATTATCAGTCGAACAGACCACAATGAGGGCTGTGTGCATTTTGCTTGAACATAGTGCTTAAAAGTGTGTGTAGGACAGATAGGCAAACAGCAAAGCTAGTCTGTGGTCCAGGAGAAGTGCTCTGTGAAAGTCCACCTTGCATCCTTAGGTTGCCCTGCAATGTGAGATCATTGGCAATGAAGCAATTTTGAAGAATTCACTGGTTATGGTGTTAACAGATCAGGTTTTGCCTGCCCAAAGCAGATGCATGTTTTCTGAGGGCAGGAGAACAAAGAAGGGGGGAAGAGCTACACTTTTAGAACTGTCTCACCTATTCCTTAACCATATTATAAAGGTCTGTTCAATACATCTCCACTTGCAGAAGGAGGCATGGCATGTGCTGGAGATGGAGCTGAAGAACTGAGAATGCTGGCAAGCTGATCCTTCTACAGCGAGAGGTAAAAAAATGCAGTTCTCTTTTATTGTGAAATACCACAATGTAGACAGAAAGTTTGAGAAAAACTACTCTCCCTGACAATGAGGACATGGATCTTGACCCCTTTTCCCCCTCAGTGCTCTCTGACCCTGCTTTAGTATTACTTAGTATTTTTCTCCAAAGGTGATAACTCTGTGAGGAAGAAATAACACAAACAGTTAGGACTTCTCCTGGCAGGGGGAGAAATAGGCATAATGATGTGTCCTGCATTGTAGTCTGTCACTGATGGTTTCATTGGAAAACTGATTTTTATTGGAAAAGCTGTGTAGGGGGAATAAAACCCCCAGCAAACAGCTTGCCTGATACTTAAACTGTAAAGCATACAGCGAACAAATCTCTGACAGGTAAAAAGTGTTTCTGAACTCTCACAAGGTGCATTTTGTTTGTAATCTTAGGGTCTAGAAATACCAAATCATCAAGTCTGGTACTTAATACTTTCCACACCAACAAAATAAACTTTTAGTCTGGGATGGATTATTTTATGAACAGTTATAATCCATGTCAAAATAAGGATTTATAAAGGAAGTGCTGACACAAATTTAGAACAAGATCCAATAAAAACCTATGACTTCTGGTGTGCAGAAAAATGCAGAAGGTCACAACCCTTGTCTAAAGTCCCCCACCTCCAAAAAGCAAACAAAAAAATTTGTCTTATTGGAATATACGTAGATTTTTGTGGTGCCAAAGCCAAGCAAAAGAGGGAATAATTGAATTTGGCCCCTAATAACAGCAATGCAAATGTGTTCCTCTGTGTGTTTTACAACCTTTTCTTGTATAATAAGTGACATGATATTACATTCTGGAGTGTAAGAAACAGTTTTTGGATACACAATATTAAGGAGAGAAATAGGATTTTGTGAGTTAAGTTAGAGTGAATGACAGACGGGACAGAAAAAACAATTTATTTAATGTTATCTGAACCCAAAAAAAACCCAGAAATTGGGATGTGTTTCCTTGCTGTTTTTTCAACCAAACACAATCTGTAGCAATGGTGCTGTACGGCAGAAAATTATCAGAAATAATGAGCTGGTCAAATATGCTAAAACTGATACCCTTCTCATCAGCATCCAAAATGTGAGACCTGCCAAAAAATTCTAATTGCAATTTACTCTGTCCAAATTATTTTATTACTTGCCAAGAAGGGCTTTGAAATATTTGGCAGAGTCTTCTACCAGGAGAAAAATGAAACAAAAGGGAATGAGATGGAGCACAATAACGAAATATCCCTACCCGTTTGAAAAATAGCAGGTTTGGGGGTTTAGCCCTTTCATGAAGAGCTGATAACTCTTAACCTGAACTAAGTAACAAATCAGAAATAATTTAACAAGGATAAACAAATTGGACTCAGCTAAAAATTGTTCCAAACTTAAAGGTGTTTCTTGTTAGAGCAGCTGCTTTAATACTGTGATAGTCACAAGGTGTGTTGATATTAACCATCAAATAAAAAGAACCTTGCCATACATTTACCTTGGTACACAGCTATGATCCATGAAGTAATGCACAGAAATGTCACTGACTAAGCCAAATCTGAATTAAGCAATCATGATGTAACTAAAGAAGATCTTCAAGAGAGTTCCACGCACTTGCTTCGCAGCCCCAGGCAACAAAGACCTCTGCCCTTGTCTCTTTGTAAGAACAGCAAGTAAATTGGTTTTCATCTGGGACTAGCCCACAAATAAATAAAATCCAATTTTGTAATTTTTTTTTTTTTTCCATTTCAAGGATTCAAGGCTCTATTTGCTGTAACTTTTCTTTTTGATATAATGAAGTATGCTCAAAATAACGTTCAGGTTTCCATACCTGTTAAGCCCTTGGTGTTGTATTTAGGGGACACCTTTGACCATAGCGTGACAGGTCAAAGGCGTTGTTTCAGAAAGGTGATTTTGACGTCATTACTGCCTGTGATTCTCTCTTGCCAAATAAAACCCACAGCAGGTTTGAGCTGCGCAGATACATTCCAGTTCTTCAAGGGCATCACGTGCCTGGGCTTACAGCCCTACCGTGCCTTCCATTTCCTCCAACACCTCTTGCTCTGTCAGGACTGACGGGGGAAGCACAAAGTGTTTCTGGATCTGGCACTCGTGCGCCAGTGAGGGCACTCCTGCAAGAGAAGGGAACCATGCTGGCCAGCTCCTTCCACCTTTGCAGCTCCCAAGGGAGGCCAGAGGGCCAGGAACTGATTAGGGGACCTGGGTCAGAGATTTGTAAGCTCTGAATTTGGCAGGCAAATGGAGGAGGAATGGGCTTTGCAGTATTGTGTTTTAAGATGCATTTATTCATAGCTATGAAAGCTGCAGACATATTGTGTTACTGCATCAGGATCTTGAGCAGATGTTTAGATTTAATTTTTTTACGGAGAAGGGTGTATGGAGATATTTTCAGTTTTCCTTTAATTTTAAAAAAGTTCATTGTTACCTTTGGATTTATGTACTAACACCTACAGGGAGACAATCTACTTCATTATGTCAGATTGCTTGAATATGAAGATTTTTTTTTATTTTTTTTTTTCCCCTGAATAGGTTAAGTAAATTGAGGTAAATGAGTTGTCTCCTGCCATTGTACTGGAGCCAATGTGTTGTTTGCAAGGAAGATTGAAAGGAAATAGTAAAGGAATCACTTAGAGTAAGATTTCTTAGACTTTTCCATAATGTGATCTTGTCTTAACAGAAGGATTATATAACTGATCAGTTTATTTGTTTCACAGTTGCTTGACTATCTGTCCTTTCCATACGTATTTACATAGCAGACTTGTTGAACCCAGACAAATTGGTATTTGGAAAAACTGTGCTATAGGGAAGGAATGATGCTATCTTACTTTTCTAGTCTTTTGATTTATTAGAGTTTTTGGGTTTCTTTAAATAGGAAGGCCATATCAGTGATGGCATTGTCCCTGTGAAGCGCTGTGGGTCAGTGACCTCTGCTTGTCTCCACACTGCAAAGCATATGCACAGGGGGCACCTACCTGCATGTTTTAGTCCAGCTCAGGACTTTTGAAGGGAATCTACCAGTTGTCCACACTTACCTTGTTTTGATATGCGTTGGCAAAAGGTCTTGGAGAAGGTGAACAAGATTCCTTTCCAATGAAACGATGCTGGAAGATACACTCCAGCACTGCAGCTAATGCACTCCAGCTGCTAAAGGGCTTTCAGGCCATGGAACCTGACTGGTCCAAAGTTTAACAAGTAACCAGACAAACAAAAAAATCTGCAAGACTCATAGTCCTACCCCTCAAGAGCTTAGTGTGTGGACTTTGGGTCTTCAAAAGCAAATTTTTACCTTGAGAAGTCTTTCTGTTGGTTGTACGTGCTTATCCTTAGAAAAAAAGTTGCTTTTAGAGAGCTCTAGTTTGAACTCTGAAGGTTTTTTTGAGAATATTTCTACTCAGAGTTTGGGATCTGTGTTGCCTTCTTTTCTAATGTGATTTTGGATGATTAAGAAGCTTGAAGCTGTCTTGAAGAAGAAAATCAATCTTAAGGAAAATCCTTTAATTTTATCTATCTCTATTTTGCCACTGGTTTGCAAGACACAAGAAAGAAAACTATAGAAAAATGTAAAATCAAAATTATTCTGTTCTCCAGTAAATATTTAAGTGATATTCTTTTGGTGGAATCTGATCCAAGACATACATGTATACACCTTGATTAGATATTGTTCAGAGATAAAATTTCTAGACCCTGGAATAGTGTTTCCAAGTACTGGAAAAATGCACACTCCCATTGAACTTCGTGAGATGCTACAGAGGAACAGGAGCCTGTACAGGCAGATCCTATTGTAAAGCCTGGTCCTAAAATACTGGAGAGGCTGAGTCACAGGGTGTGAGTGAGCACCCAGGCAAAAAATATGTGTCCTCCCCTCTTGGCCTACAGTCGTAGACTGTAATCTCTGCTGTTCATGTTACAATGCAAAGGAATCACTTTTCTGTGGTTGTGGTGCTTGTTACTCTTTCTAAAATAGAATATGGTACCTACTTCCGAGCCTCCGTGTGCTGTGTTGGCCTTCTTTTGCTGGAGCCAAGTAATGAAAATATATTCAGGATTGTAAATTAAGTGGCTTGAGAACTGGGAACCCTTTAAATATTTTTATTTTTTTTTTAATTTCTCCCCATTCTGGCACAAGTTAGATATGTTGGTGGGTCCAACAAAAACATGGAATATACAAATATTATTTAACATAAGTCATGCGGGTCCCAAATTCCCAACAAGATGCATCAGTTGTAATAGTTAGCACTTTATATCCTTACAATGAAAAATAGCAAGAGCTCTAAAGCTGAGATTATCCTAAATGATGAGTATTCAAGCTCTTTAGATCTCTATCTGCAGAGGAACTTGTAGAGTCTTGTTGCTTCTGAAAGTAAGTACATTGTATTTTAGTAGTATAAATATGGAATTTGGAATCTCAAAGCAGGTATCTAAGAGTAACAAGTTGATTTTTTTCCTTCTAAAATTTACCAGTTACAATTTTGGAATAGTGCTATGACTTTTGTTCAAATTCTGTCCAACTGCATTTAAAGAATCTGCTCTTCTAGTCATGGGAATAATTTGGTTTTAGAGAGCAGTTGGCTTGAGTTGTTACTGATGGAGTTTTATATATGAAAATATAAAGCATCTAGTTTATTATAAATGTAAAGTTCAAATGATTTATAGCCCGTGTCTAAAACATGATTTAAGACCTTTTGATTTCTTACCAATTCTGGGATGGTTTGGCAGGTGGTCAAGTCTCTGATTAAAATTTGAGCAGTCCATGTTTTAGCCTATACCTCTCTGTCTATATCTTAGTGAGAATGGAAAGACCACTAGAGGCAAGAAAATGTCAGTAGAGGTCTTGTCCTCAGCTCTCCTGAAGGAAGCAAATGGCAAAAGAGAAGGCATCCCTGGTAGCTTTTTGCAAACTTTTTAAGCTGTAAAGTAAGAGCATGGTCTTGGCCCAGCTGCTTCTACTGGGATAGCTCCTGGTATTCCCTGCAACACCTCTGTCCATTTATCTGGGTTTCTTACAGGGAATTCATCCCAGGTGCTGTGTTGGAGATCAGCTCTCCCAGACAAGAGATTGGAGATTTATGTCTCAGCAAGAACATTTGGTTCACTGAACAGGACAAAGGAGATGGGTGTGGGTACTACACAACCAAGTATCTGGGCCATGGATTGTAGTTGTTTGTATGTATGTATGTCCCATATAGATGTCTTATAGTATGTATTTATGTATATGCAGCTGTAGCAGTATATATATATTTATGTATATCTTATGTATTACAGGCACTTAGCCTGTTCTTTCTTATCTTTGTTAATTGACTTTTCTGTGCAGTAGGTTTGTCTAACATGTATTTTATTGCAATTAATACTGGATATTGTGAGAGACAGCACCTTAACCTGGGATTTGGTCTGTCATAACATTTTACATAGACCTGAGAAACTAAGAAATATCACATGAAAACAGGTACCACAAATGTTGCTGATATATTTGGGCTGATAGGGAGCTGCCAAGTTTCTTGTTTTCCCTTTTCAAGCTCCCTGTACCAGGGCGAATTTTAAATGGCAGAATTTTAGGATTCACTTCGTGTATGTGAAACCATATATTGAGGAGAAATTTGATGTAACTGCAGATCAATGAAAATATGTGGTTTGGGTCTAGAATGGCAGAAGAGCTTGAATCTAACTTTAAGCAAAGCAAAGTAGTGTTTCAAGAAAGACAAAGGAAAGAGAAAGGGTACGATGGAAATGCCAGTTTCTTGTGAAACCAATAAAAGTTATTAATTCTTAGAGAGCATTTACAATACTTCTATTAAGTAAATGGGTCCTTGCCTTTATACTACCTGTGACCAGTCTAGATGTTTGCATTTTAACATGTTATGAATATAATCACCCAAATTTGAAAAGGCAATATTTATCCTATTTTTAGATTTTTGTTTACATAACATCTCCGAAGAGATGATCATGTCATACTGGTTGCACTGTATGCCAGGGCTGTGGAATCATTCCCAGTCCTTTCCTTACATCTTTTTCTGATGCTTAGATTCCTATTTGGGAGAAAAGTGTCCCCACATATTATAAATATATAGCCCCGAAAAAGGCTAGTGACTCTATGTAGCCTCCATTTTTATACTGCAAGGAGTAAGAGGAAATCCTTTGTGTGTGTGTCATGTATGTGAATGCTTTGGACTACTTGCTCACTTCAGAATAGTTCCTTGCTCATTTTCTCTAGCCACCTACTCATAGGTCTTTGCAGATTTTAGAGCTAAAAAAAACCTTCAAACTGTAAACATGTTCAGTCACGTGGGAATCTATCAATCTAGTACATCTTGGAAATGCAAACCATATTTTGAAGGAAAATGATAAATGAGAAGACAGTATGAAGCTAAACCTAAGATTGCACTTGAGGTTTGCTTAGTCCTTACTTGGCAAGCACTTAGATCTTTTCTTCTGCTGTTCCATATCCATGGTGCCAGCTGTGTGACTCCTTCTTTTCCATGTTGTATGTTCCTTCTGTAGGTTAGCATTCTTTGATGAGGGAATCAGAAGAACCAGAAGGGACAAGGGGGAGTTATTGACTTGTCTGCTGATTACAAGATAGAGTTTTTGTGCGTGTCTGCCCAGTTTGAGAAATGCCTGCTTGGAAAGAGAAGGGTGGATAAGAAGGGCTAAAGAAAAGTTCACACGTCCTGGGGAACATTTTAGGCCATTTCCCCTGGAAAACACAAGTTAGGCCATCTATCATGTAGTGTCTCCTCATTCTTTCTTTCTTCCTGAATTTCTCTACTTCACTTTAGTTTCTTTGCTCATTTTATTATTAGGCACTTTTACAGGAAACAGGATTTATGGTCTCCTTTCGCTAATAAATGTTAAGGCATATGACTTAAACTGGAGAATACACAGCAGGAGATGATGAGCTCTTAATAAACAAATATCCTGTTTTCATGCAAATATTCTTAGTAACGCAAACAAAACAAAGTAGAGGAGGAAAGGCAGCCAAAGTGTTATACAAGCTGTGTTGTAATTAAATAGGAGGGATTTCAGAAATTTCCAGAGGGCAAGAAGAGTTTCAAGTCATCCTTCAGACTTTTCCAACTCATTCCTTCAGATGGTTTTGACCCATAATGTTGGATGGAGAGTTGGAAAAGGAGTATTGGAATATTGACAAAGTAACCTGAGAACTTCACAAAATTCTCAGTGCCTTGTTTCATATCTTCTCCTCAATGAGAAACTCTGACCTTAGAACTTGGCAGACTATATTGCTTGAGGATTTGGGAGTTTTTAAGAAGTTTCTAAGGTCATGTTATTGTCCTCATTCTGGTTAAAATACCATCTTCCTCCACAGCCATAAATAGGATCTTATCTGCAAAAGGTATTGACTTAGGTGGTTTGCCTTAACATTGTGTTTAACATTGATCCATATTAACCTGCTGGAATGAAACTTAAAAGCTTTACTGATGGTGTAATAGTGGCATGAAGTCTGGGGAGTGATTAATGAGAAAGGAAAATCTAGATCATCTGGATGCAGCTAATAGTGTGTCTGTATATGGCCAAATACCTCTTACATCCACTAGCCAAGAGGACAGCTCTAATTACAGGAGAAGGGTCTCCAGCTTGGAAAGAGTAAATAAAGAATTGGGAATCAAAATGGATAATACCTGATTGCTACCTTCTGGACGGCTGCTGTGGCCAAAAAAGCTGATATGATCCATACCCAAATAAGCAAAGAAATCCAGGGTCTTGATGCAGTGTCTCTTGGGTTTCAGTGTGCCCCAACATCACAAACTCAAGCTGGATGGTGAAAAGCTGGTCAGAAAACAAATGTCAAGGATCAAGGAGAGGTTAGGAAACATGTGTGTTTTATATTTATGTTTATACTATTTTTCTTGACTATGAGAAGCTTAATGTGTATTTCAGTCCATGCTGATACATACTTCTAAGGTGAACAAAACTTGAAAATTTGAGTTACCAATGTAGCAAAGAAAGCTGTCAGAAGATTCAATGACTGCATGTTGATACCTGGATAAATTTAGATCAGAAAGGAAATGGACAGTTTTAGTCACCATTGGAGAAATTTTCTAAAGACTATTGTGAAGCCTGCCACACTGCTAAATTTTTACATCAGAATTGTGCACTTTTACAAAAGAGAACTGGAATATTCACATTAATCCAAAGTGTGTTTTTTTGTTCTTTGGATTAGCTGCACCAAAGACAAAAATTGGTGTTAGTTTTTGCACACTTTGGATCCAGAAAGCTTTGACCCAGACTTTGGGCCCAAAT
>WAAG01011929.1:70549-94653 GCA_013390105.1 Tichodroma muraria | reverse complement strand
CGGCCCCGCTCCGCCGTTCCGCACGGCCGCCCGCTGGTCGCGGTGCCTCTGCACGGTAGCGCCGCTTCCTCCTGCCCCGGCTGCCGTGCTCGCGGCCCCGCCGGCACTGGCACCTTCTCCTGCGCCGCGGGGAGCCGACCGGGGGCTGCGGGAGCGGCTGGGAGCGATGCCCTGGGGGCCGGGGCCGCCCCTGCGCACGGCTCCGGGGTTAGCGCACCGGAGCGGGGCTCGTCCCCGCGCCTAGAAATCACCCGGGGCCGGGGAGCCGCCGTGGGCTGCCGCAGGGAGCGCCCGGGGCACTCGTGCGCTGCCCCGCACCCGGCCTGTCCCCGTTGCCCTCGGGAACGCCGCCCCCGCGCTGGTTTGGGCCACCGGAGCTCGGCCTCTGTACCGCGGCCGAAGGGGGAGCCCTGTTTACAACACGGCCTCTCCTCACGGCACAGTCCCTGCTCCGGCTCTGGGGGGCACTGGCAGAGGTGCAGCCTGGCCTCTCAGAATTCCCAGATTCTCGAACACCTGAGCTGTGCAGGTCCCCAGCCCCGCGCTTCCACCCCCTCACTGCGCCGATTCGGGAAGGGATTGGCTGCCCCTGTGCTCCCCGTGGCTCTGGGAAGTGGTTCCCCTGGATCTGCCGGCTCCCATCCCGGCACCGAGCTGGATCTGGGCATTAGGGAAGTGGGATTCTCTGCACTAGGGGCTTTTTGGGATTTTTGGGGCGTGTAAAGTACAACCAGAGCCTTGTCTCGATCAAAGCCGGAGTTATATTGGGGCCTCTTTCTGAGCTTAATCCAGTTACCACCGTCCCTCTCTCAAGCCCAGGTGCTGCTTTAGCGCGCATTTATTCCTGTTGGTTCCTGAGGCCAGGAGCGCTATCTGGGAATGGAGAGGGTGGTGATTGGGTGGGTCCAAGGGGAGACCTTGAACTCCCCTGTGAGGGCCTTTCTGGGAACGTTCCCACTTGTTGCCGTGCCCAGTGTCTCCTAACACAGTGACAAGAGGATGGCGCTGTCCTTGCTCTCTGTGGGGCCCGTTGGGGCACGGCCTCAATAGATGAGGCATTGTTCCTCCTGCTTTGCCCATAAAATGGGGCTAATCCCATGTAAACCAGTGGGATGGGCTGGGGAAGGAGGATGGGAGCTGTGTAAACCCCGGGCAGGAGATAAGCATGGAGTGATTCCAGCCTTCTGTCTGTCTGCGATGGAATATTTCTCCATATTCTGTGTTGATCCTTCTGTACATCCACCTGGGAGAAAGGCAGCTGTGCAGGATGCACCTGGAGCCGAGGGGCAGCCAAACATACATTGCTGTGCATCCTGCTTTGGAATTAAGAGCAGGGAATTGTCCCCAGACTGCCCTGTCGGGGCAGGTGCTCCTGCGTGGACACAGGGCAGTGACCAGTGGGGATCTCATGCTGGCATTGCTGTGGCCACAGTGCCAGGTTTGGGAAAATTTGCACTTTCTCTGATAGATTTTGGAGTGTGAAGCGTTAGCTGGTTGTGCAAGGACGAGGTGAGCAGAGGGAGCTGCAGAGGGAGGAGGGACTTCCTTGTTTCATGGATGCCCCTCACTCCCAGTGCCAGGCAGCGAGCTCTGGAATGGCTCTATGGAAGTCTGGGATGCAGCTGATAAAACAAAGTGGGAACAGGTGAAGCACACCCCGTCTTCATGCGTCCCGGGATCTGCCCTGTCTGGGAGTTGCCTCACGGGGAAGGAATTGTTTGTGTGTTTGCCCTGTGCCATGGGAACTCGGCTGGATTGGGGTAGGTCGGGAGCTGCAGATCCCGGCGAGTGACGCAGATTTGGGAGCCAGTAACCGGGAGGGAGCTCTGTCCGGCCTGTGCCGTGGATCACAGGGGTGGCAGGAGCCATGTGATTGATGCCGAGGTGCATTTCCTCCTTCCAGGCAGGAGCAGAGTGAGGAGCTAAAGTGAGGGAGGAGGGAATGTTGGGAGCTGGAGACACGTGTGTCCCCGTCCCAGTAGAGGTGGGGAGGGCCTCATGCTCCAGAAGGACAAGCCATGGAGCATCTGGCTACGTGTGGGAAGGCTGGAGAGGGGCTGGAGCAGATGAGCAGAGTGGGGCGGGAAGCAGGGAAGGAGGAGCACAGGGCTGGGAGGGGAGTAAAAGGAGGAAATCAGTGAGGCTTTACAGGGCCTTGACCCAAGAAAAGGAGATGCAGGCTCAAAGAAATGGAAGGTGGCAGCAGTCATGCTTGCACGTGTCCTGAGGGAGGGAATTTGGAATTAAAAGAGATCCCCAGAAATGGAGATGGAGGAAACAGGAGCAGCTCCCCTGTATGAGTGGAGGGAAACCCTGGAGAGTGGAGACGTCTGCTCTGGAGGTGGCTGAGCAGATAGGAACTGGGAAAGTGCTCTGAAAAGGAGGTGCTGGGAGGGAAAAACAGGTGGAATTTCTGAGGGAGAAGGAAGGGGGAGTGAGCAGTGACACAGGCACTGGGGGAGGAAGGAGCAGGGCAGGTCTGGAGGAGCAGCAGGAGAGGAGGAGTTGATGGGCTGGAATTGGCAGAGGGAAAGGAATGGAAGAGGAGCAGAGCCCGTGTAGGCCACAGGTAAGCAAGATGAGTTGGAGAATCTTTGGAGCAGGGAAGTCTGAGAGGCCTCTGTTGATAGGGACAAAGTGGCCACAGAGATAGGATTTGGGGCAAAGTTTGGAGGGAAAGGGAGGGTCGGTTGACCAGAGGTGGGCAGGTTGTAGGGCTGGGAAAGGGGGATGGCTGGGAAAGAATGTGTGTTTGGGAGAATTGTGGCCTGAATTAGTGTAATCTGTGGGAATTTGGGGTGGATTTTCCTTGTGTCTCTTCTGGACCCCATAAGGATTGCAGAGCAGCGATCCCAGCACACTGTGCTGCACTTTGACAGCTTCTGCTGGGCCTCTGCAGCAGTGCTGGGGCTCAGCACGCCAGGGGGATCAGGCAGGCATTCCTAGGAGCAGTGTGGTGGCTCTGGGAGCCGGGATGGGCTCGGCAGCCCCCTGTTTTGATGAGTTACGGAGTTATTCCAGGCACAGGTGGCTGGAGTGGGGATGCATCTGCATCGCTTCTCGCTGGGATGTCACTAATGACAGTGCTGGTGCTGTCACCCTGCTCATGGGCCTGTCCCATAGGGAGCTGATTCCGTGGGGAGCTGGCTCTGGCATGCACAGCTCCACAGGGATCCAGGGATCACCGTGTGGAAGGGCTGGAGTGCCTGGATCTCTGGCTGGAAGGGCTGGGGCAGAGCAGAGCCACGAGACGCATGCCCGTGGCGCCCTGCGAGGGCAGGGTGGGGATCTCCGGAGGAGGAATTATCAGGGAACAGCTCCTTCTGCCTGGCAGCGTCTGTTTGAACCCGAGGTGTGGCCGTGCCTCCGTGGCGGAGTGTTCAGAGAGCCGGGTGCTCTGGGAGCAGACTGCTCCTGCTAAAGCAATCAGCCGTGATGTCAGGTCTGGACTTCCGATAGCCCATCCCCGGAATTGCTGTTGGGCTTGGCTCTGTGGGGTGTTGGGCTCTTCCCTGAACAGGCAGAGCGGGGCTGGGAAACTGCTGCTCTCCAGGGAACTCTGTCCCTGCTACGGAAAACAGCTTTCCCTGGTGTTACTGTTCAATTTGCTCCACTCAGGAGCTGCTGCCAGGTGAAACCTGCACATTCCTGGCCGGGCAGAGCATTGACCCCATATTTCCTCTCACTCCCGAGGGCAGGGAAGCCTTGGGATGGGAAGTTGGGCTTCGGTCCTGCAGAGGCAGAGTGGCGGGAGCGGTTCCTGGGTGAGTCAGCCAGAGTGGGTGACGCTGTGAGCCGGGGCTGAGCCCACTTGATAGTAACACATCCTTGTCATTAAACCTGCCTTTAACTGGATGCCACAGCTCTCCCAGCCTTCACCTGCGTTTAGTCAGCGCTAGAGAACTCCGTGCCGACCCCGAAGGAGAAACTGGGGAGGCAGAGAAAGCTGGAAGGGAGAAAGGAGTGAGCTGTAGGCTCCACTTGGACCTGCAGTGCTGCGGAGGCAGCCAGGGGAGGGTGGGTGACAGACGGTGACAAGGTGAGGAGTGGTGGCTGTAGCAGCAGGAACTGGTGGGATATGATGGATGATGGGCTTGTGGCTGTTTGGGGCAGGTGAGGGCCGTGGGCAGGGACACCTTCCACTATCCCAGGTTGCTCCAAGCCCGCATCCAGCCTGGCCTTGGACGCTTCCAGGAGTGTGGCATCCACAGCTCCTCTGGGCAACCTGTACCAGGACCTCAGCACCCTCACAGGGAAGAATTTCTTCCCAATATTCTGCCTAACCCTGAGCTCTGTCATTTCAAATCCATTCCTCCTTGTCCTGGTGCTACAGTTCCTGATGAATCCAGAGCTGCAAAGGCCACCTCCAATCATGGGATGGGCATCTCCTGTCTCCTACCCTCCAGGGAAGGGAGTGAGATTCCTGGGTGTTTTTGTCCTCCTGTGGTCTCCACCTTTATGTTAAGTCCTGGAGCCTCTGCTCAGCCCCTGCCCCTCAGGGAGCCAGCACTTGCTGGTGTTGGGATTGGAGGCAGAGTTGCAGGAAGGAATTCATGGTGTTCCTCCAGTCCTTCCAGGGTGGTTTTCTCGGTGGTAGAGGAGGTGGCTTGGAATTCTTGCAGCAGCCAATGCACCTGGGCTGGGACGGGTGGCGCTGTGGCCAGGCTGCTGTGGCTGATGACAGCCAGCTCCATCCCTTCTCTCGCCATGCTAATTTCTGTTGTTGTTTTTTCCAGGTGAGCTGTGGCGCACCAGACTCCGAGTTTTAATGGTTTTATGTCGTTTTTTTTTTTGAAAGACGGATGGATGGATGGATGAATGAAGAAGGATTTTAATGAAGGAAGGGGAAGGGAAAAAGGGAGCTGTTTGGAACAAACTGAGGTTTCCCCCCACACTGCCCGGGCCATGGGTGAGACAGAGCTGCTCAGCACCACTTCCACCCTTTGGTGTCTGCTGGGGATGTAAAGGCGCTCCTTGAACACCCCCTTCCCATTCACCTGTTGGGAAATGGTTGCTGCAGAGAAGATTTAATGAAATTCCTGTCGCTCCCCAACCGCTAAGTGGATACTGAGAGCCCATGGGAGGGCCTGAGGGGTCAGGAGAAAGGAACAAGTAGGAAAACCCACAATCCACCAGACCTTCCCCTCCGCCCCCCTCGAAAGAAAGGATTTACAGCTCAACCTTGCACCAGCTGTTCCTCGGCTTTAACAGACAAGAGAGAAATAAATAAAATTAAACAGCCACCGCCAGCCAGCCTCAGATCCCGGTGAAATCAGGGAGAGTGTTTTGGTGACCTCTCCAGTGAGGGGAGGAGGAGGAGGAGGCACGGCAGCTCTGTGAGGAAGCTGGGATTGCTTGGAGACCAGCCCCTCCTCCTGTGCAGCACGGGGAGCTGCAGCACAGCAGAGGCGGATTAAAAAGAAGTGGCTTCCCTGAGGGTTCCTGGAGTGGCTTTTTTGCAAGGAGTTTGCTGATCCTGTGTTCTTCTTGGGGTGCTGGCTGGGTGGGAAGCGCCCTGCCCCAGCCTGGGGAATTCTCTCCCTTCACAGCCTGCCTGTCGGAGTCCTGCTCCCTGCGGGCTGCTGCCTGGACTGAGGCTCGGAAGGGCTCTCAGCATTCCCACTCTGACGATTGTCCTCAACCCAAATTCCCTTCTCTGTTGTGAATTTTTAATGTTTTTAACCCTCCTTCCCTGTGCCCGTGAGCTCTCACGGGGCAGAGCTTAGAGTGGGCTCCTCTCCTGGGCCTCCTGCTCCAGACCATTCTCTGGACTGTCTGCCCTGGTTGGAGCTTGACACGGGGGCAGGGTAGGGGTCAGCCCCTGTCCCCCTCCCCTTCTCATCCTGCTCTGAGTCCCCTGGGGCCTGGGCTATGCTGCGGGGCGGACCTTCCACCACAGCTCCAACATGCCAGCAGCCTCTGGAAAGAGATTCAAACCCAGCAAGTACGTCCCGGTCTCCGCTGCTGCCATCTTCCTAGTGGGAGCCACCACCCTCTTCTTCACCTTCACGTGAGTTCCAGCTGCTCGGCCAGAGCGGGGAGGGCCAATGAGGACAGGGGAGAGGAGCTGGGATTTCCTCCCAGAGGGAAGGGGGATATTGTGCTCTGAGTGCTGCAGCCACAGCGGGAGCCATTTCACTTCATGAGTTTTCCCAGGGGAAGCTGCGTGCTGGCGGTCCTGGAGAGATACCACTCAGCTCCAGGTCAGCTGAGTTGGGAACTGGTTTGTGACTTGTGGGTGGAAAACACATGGATCACTTTCTCCTTTGGAGCCAGGCGAGGCAGGTTGGTGGGCTGGGGCGGGACATGTGGTATTTCAGTTTCGTAATTGATTTCTGAGCCACAAAGGAAAGTTCAGGGAGGAGAACTGACCCCTGTGTGGATCACTCGATGTGTTCTGTCCCTTGCCCTGGGGCAATGAGGGTTCCGTGTCCCTGGAGAGGGCCCCAGGGAAATGACCAGCAGGTCACTGGGGCCTTGGGGGGCTCACTGGGCTGGGAGATGGTGCTGGGTGCTAGAGAGGCGTGGTGACATCCCTGGGCTGCTGCTCTTCCCTGCCCGGTGACACGTGCCTTGGTGACATACCCAGGGGGGTGCCAGGCAGGGGAGCAGAACCTCGAGGTGCTGAGTGAGCCCGGCTGAGAGCGACTGAGCCGGGCTGGCACCATGGCACAGTGTGCCAGGCAGGAAAGCCAGAGCACAGCAGCTGGAATGGCTACCAAATCCTGCAGGGCATCTGCGGGGTCTCAGCGGGGATGTGTTCGGGGTCCTGGCAGGCTGTGGAAAGGGCCTGCACCCTCTGTTTCAGGGACCTCCCTCTCACTCCCTGGGATTTTCCTATTGGGGCCACAGGAATCAGCTGGAGCTGCCGGAAGCCAAAGGGACGGGTGCCATGGCTGCTACCACTCTCTGGGAAGGAGCCTTTGGTGGCGGGAAGGTCACCGTGGCTTTGTCAGCCACTGGGCAGGGACAGGGGGACATGACAACCGAAGAGGGGAGCAAGTTTGGTTTGCCCCGTCCAGCGCCTGGTGCAGCTGGCAGTGTCACTCAGCAGCATGTGGCTGTCCCCCACAGGGACACTGAACGAGCGGTGACCAGGCTCCCAGGCTCGGGGTTTGGCTGCTTCTGGCTGCCAGATGCCTGTGGAAGTCGCTGGCTTTTGCTCCTGTGCCAGGGGGATGAAGGAGAAGCAGAGGGAGCAGGCGGTGCCCTCCAAGCTGTGTGTGCCACCCCTCCAAGCTGTGTGTGTGACTTTAGGGGACAGGCTGGCTCTGTTTTGGCACAGTGGCTGCTGGATAGCTGGACCCCAAGCCCATCCCAGCCACGGATGCGAGCAGTGCCGGGAGCAGCCGCTTATCAGCGGGTGGTGAGAGGCAGCGCCGGAGCTGCTGCCGTGGAGCAGGTTTGGCTGGGGCAGGAACACGTGGGCAGGTCGCTGTAATTGCAGGTCAGCAATGCTGTTTATCCTACTTCAGAGCATCCCAGTAAACCCCGGGCACAGAGTTCACATGGGACTCGGCCATGAGGGAGCTGCACTGCTCCCGGTGGGATGGGTCCCTTGGGGCAACGTCTGCTGGGTGCTGGAGCAGAACGGCAGGGATGTGCGGCTCGAGGTTTGCCTCCTGCGTGGTCCTGGGTGTCACTGTGCCTCTTCCCTGGGTCAGAGGTGCTGCTGACCCCCTTCCCGCTTTCAGCATCTGACCTAAGGCTCGTCCTTAGGGAAGTGCAGTGAAAGCTGTGAGAGCAGACTCTGGGAGGCCTCCCCCAAGCAGGTAGCAGCCAAGGGTCAGCGCAGCTCTTACGGCTCCAGTTGTGTTGCTTCCAGCCTATCCACTGGACGCCTTTTGGTCCATCCAGGATTTGTATCTCTGGGCTAAGAACTCTCTTTAATTGATTAATTTAATTAGGAGCTGCTGCTGAGCACGTGGCCGTGGAGATGAGGCCAGTTGCACTGGAGGGAGAGGCAGCAGGAGAGAGGATGTTCCCGCCCCACCCTGGAATGAGTTGGGGTCCCAGCTTTGCTGGGCTCTCAGACAGGTGCTGATTTAGGATGGAAATTCCCCCTTGGGGTCCATTTGTCCATTCCTGCACATCCCCACTGGCTCGTCCCAGGTCCTGGTGCAGTTGGCTCTCAGGCTCCCTGTCCCCTCCCTGGGGCTGGCAGTGCCACTGGGACACAATGTCATGCCCACTCCCATTCAGAACTAACCTTGTGTGAGGGTCAGGGTGGGCAGGGATTGCGTTTGTGCCAAGGCCTTTGGAGATCTGGAGAGCCTGTGGGTCAGAGCCCCAGGGAGCAGGCAGGAAGGCTGTGCCTAGGAGAGTGCAGGGGGTGAGGGGCTGGAAAGGGGATACCAGCAGGGAGGAACAGGCTTCTCCGAGCATGAGTGGTACCAAAAACCCCATCTGGCATCCCAGTGTGACTCATGGTGCCCGAGGTTCCCCAAGTCCTCTCATGTGCTGCCAGGGACAAGTCCCAACAGCTCCTCTGCCCATGAGCATGTTGCATCCCAATCCCAAGGGGGAGCCCGATGGGTGCTGCGGGACCTGCGTGGCCGGCCGTGATGGCGAGGAGCCTCCCTCCTGCTCCTGCTTCTCCTGCCCTGTGTGCCCTGGGGTCGAGGCAGGGCCTTGCAGCCCTGTGGTGTCCATTCAGGAGAGCAAAAGGCACGAATCACTCTCCTGATAAGGAGGTTCCCTCAGGGTTGGGCAGCACTTTGCTCCCTTTGGAGGACCCTGATCCCTCCAACCGGTGGGGATGGTCACAGGAGGTGATTCCCTGGCTTTGGGGTCACCAGCATGGTGCTACTGGGTGGTCTGCCTCCGTGGGGATTCCCACCTCCCTCCCTCCCACAGTATGGGGGTCCCTGGATGTGAGGGAGCAAGGAAAGCAGCAGGTCCTGGTGTTCCCTAGGGAGGGTGTTGTGCTTGCCGTGAATCCTATCCAGCAGGTCTTGTCAGTGTGTATCTACTGGACACTGTCCTGCCCTGGGAGCTCTATGTCCCTCCAGGAAGGGCTGGCTGCCAGGACAGCATGGAGGTGTTCCCTTCCCCTGGTCCTTCCCTCTCTGCCTGCCCCAGAGCTTTCCGAGGCAGCTGGATCCTTCCCTGCCTCCCTGGGCTCTGTCTCTCAGGATCCAGGTCGTGTGCTTGGCTCAGCCCAGCTATTGGCTGTTGCCTGTGTGGGATGGCTGCCCAGGCATGGGTCTTCTTGGCTCCCCTCCATCTCTTTCAAGTGAAGGTTTGGGCTGGGATTTCCCTTGCTGGAAAGAGGAGCTCCTTCTGCAGGGTTTCTGGAAGGGCATTTCCTACCGTTAGGGCTCCTCTGAGCCCTGTGGCCCTCTCTGTCCAGCAGAGAGCAGAGCCAGGGAGGCTTCTCTCAAGTGGAGTAGGAGTTCAGCTCAGGGACATGGGGTCCTTGGTTCTGGTGTGTCCTCACTCTCTACAACCCCCTGACAGGAGGGTGTGACCTGGTGAGGTTGGGCTCTTCTCCCAGGGAGCAAGTGATGGGACAAGAGGAAGCGGCCTCAGGTGGTGCCAGGAGAGGTTTAGTTTGGATATTAGGGAAAATTTCTCATGGAAAGGGTTGCTCAGCCCAGGGCAATGGTGAAGTCACCAAAAAATGTGGTTGCACCTTAGGGACATGGTTCAGTGGTGACCCTGACAGTGCTGGGGAAGCAGTTGGAATTGGTGATCTTGGAGGGCTTTTCCAACCTGAGCAATTTGGTGATTCCATGACTCTGTGATTCTTCCCTTGCTCGGGTTGTGGTCTGGCATTGTCATGTAGCTCCTGTGCCTCCAGCACAGCTCTCCAAGGGCTTTGGGGCACAGATTGGAGAGGAGGACGACTCCTCTCCAGCCTGTCCCAGCTGCCAAGAATCTGTCTGGCTGTCTTCCAGCGGAGGCAGCAAGGCCGGCATGGCCGGTGCCGCTGGAGGAGCCGCTCCCCAGCCCGGGGCAGAGCCCGGGGGGTGGGCTGGGAGATGCCATCCCGGGAGATGCCGGCTTGATATGGAGCAGGGAGGCAGCGCCCAGGGTGCCCAGCAGGGTGGCTCCTGAGGAGTGAGGGGGGAAGAGGCTTTGGGGAAGGTGATTTGCAGGAGAAGCTTGGTGTGGTGTGGGGAGCCTGGAGGGGCCAGAGAGGAGGATGATGGGGAGGAGGAAGAAGAGGAGTGTGATGGGTGGCTTAGCCATGCTGTGCTCCTTGCCAGGGATGTCCTGCAACCAAAAGTCTGCCCTTCTGCTCTCATCCCTGTGCCTGGATGGGGACAGCCTCAGCCTTGGCCTGTGAGAGCAGGTCCCACTTATGATTCCCACCCTCCCTGGGGCATGGAGCGGTGCCTGGTGCTGGGAGCCCCCTGCCCGCCTCTCCCTTTGTGCTGACAGGTGTGTACCAGAAGGGTGTGCCCGCTCCTCCTGCCCTGCCTGGGGCAGTCCCCCTGGCACAGCTGCTGCTCCTCAGCCGGGGGTGCCCTCCTGCCCTCGTCAGGGCCCTGCACTGGGACACCTGCAGTCAGAGCCCTGCACCAAGGGCTCGTTCCCAGCTGGAGCCTTGCCATGGCTCCCGGAGCTGATGTGACAAGGACGGGGCTGCCTCACCCGGCAATGGGACCCATCCCCGTGGGTGGTAGTGGAGGAGGGGACAGGGCCAGTATCTGCCCCTTCACCCCAACCTGTGGGGGATTACAGCGCTGGCACCATATGTCACCCTGCCTGCCCCAGCCCTGCGCTGCTCCAGCCACCTAAATCCATCGGCACTTAGCCCGGTGGGGGGAAGAGGGACAGATGCTGCCCTAGATCTGTGGGATTAAATCCCAGCAGCAAAGCAGATTAGGGAATTACGCTGGCGCCTGCAAAGGGGAAGCCCGCTGTCCCGAGCCCTCCTGCTGGGGCAGGAGGGAGCAGGGTGATTCCCTCACTGCACTCCCATGGGCCTCTTGGAGGAGCTGGGTGCTGGCCAGGGTCCCCGTGTCCTGCTGGAGCTGTCTCTGGGATGTGAGGAGCATGAGTGGCTCTGGAGGCACTGGAGCTGGTGCTGGTTTCGTGTCCCCTCACAGGGTCCCCTCTGCCCCCAAGCAGCTGGTGGGGCACAGGGAGGATGACGTCCAGGTGCTTTCTGGCAGGTCCCCTGGGTGACCCCCATGCCATTGGCCTGGTTTTCCCTGTTCCCAGCACCACTGCTCTGTGGGATCCTCCAGTGGGGTCGCGAAGGGGAACTCTGCTCCTTGGTGGATGCCTGCAGCATGTCCCACTGTGGCCCGCAGGTGCTCCCCAGGCCGAAGTCAGGCTGTGCTGTAGAAGTGGCTCCAGTTTGGGTGTGGGATGCACTGCTGGGAGCCCCCCGGGACAGTGGGAGGCAGCAGGAATGACACAAGCGAGGGGTCCGAGGGTCTCACGGCTGCTGTGCCTGCAGGTGCCCGGGGCTCAGTCTCTACGTGTCCCCAGTCATCCCTGCCTACAATGCCGTCGTCTTCCTCTTTGTGCTGGCCAACTTCAGCATGGCCACCTTCATGGATCCGGGCATATTCCCACGAGGTGAGTCTGTACCACGAGGTGAGCTGGGAAGAGCTGCCCCCTTGCACCCTTCCTCTGAGGTAAAGGGGATTTGTGGGTCCCAAAAGGCTGGCAAGGAGCCTTCCTTGCCCTACCCAGTGGGATCAGGCAGTGGCAGACGCTACAGGGATGTCAGCTCTGGGTTCAGCACCCCATGTTGGGTCCCTGGGGCTCAAACAGTGTCAGGATTCTGAGGCAGGGCCTGGGAGAGCCCCCACCCAGCCTGTGTTTGGGGGTCCCTGGCTGTCCCTGTGCCGGGTGACAGGAAGACAATGCCGGGAGCCTTCGGCTCAGGCGGGCAGGGGCCAGCTGGGCCCTGATGCCATGCTGGGTTGTCCCCGTCAGCTGAGGAGGATGAGGACAAGGAGGACGATTTCCGGGCCCCGCTGTACAAGACAGTGGAGATCAAGGGCATCCAGGTGCGCATGAAGTGGTGCGCGACCTGCCGCTTCTACCGACCGCCGCGCTGCTCCCACTGCAGCGTCTGCGACAACTGCGTGGAGGTGAGGAGCTGCCGGGGCTTCCGCCAGCCCCCCACAGGGCAGGGAGCCCCGCAAGCACCCCCTCACCCTTCCCCATCCCCGTCAGGAGTTCGACCACCACTGCCCCTGGGTCAACAACTGCATCGGGCGGCGCAACTACCGCTACTTCTTCCTCTTCCTGCTGTCGCTCACCACGCACATCATGGGCGTCTTCGGCTTCGGGCTGCTCTACGTCCTGTACCAGGTGGAGGAGCTCTCCGGTGTCCGCATGGCCGTCACGTATCCTCCTGGGCAGTGGGAGTGGGCAGGGGGTAGTGGGGTCGGGGGGCAGTGGTGCCGATCAGGGCTGTGGCTGCTTCTTAGCTGGCTGTGGCAGGATGGTGGTGATGTGTGTGGCTGGGCTCTTCTTCATTCCCGTCGCTGGCCTGACGGGCTTCCATGTGGTGCTTGTGGCCAGGGGCCGCACTACCAATGAACAGGTATGTCTGGGGGACTATGGGGGGGGGACTGCCAGCCTGGCCAGGCCACCCACAGATGCAGTTTGGGATTTCCCGGGAGAGGATGGGTGTGAATGGGCTGGATTAAAGCTGGGGGAGGAGGCCCCTGAGCTGGGGAGGTAGAGCACAGGGTAACTGATGGGGAGCTGCATCCACGGGGGTGCAGTCAGAGGATGGAGCCAGGCGGGCACTTCTGGGGGCCAAGAGGTGAAACTGAGGAGACACTACCCCCTCAAGAGTAGCTCAGCACTGGAACAGGGACTAGGAAAATGAGCAGGATCTCAGAGTATCTCTGTCCCGGGGGTTGTCCTGAGGGAGCTGGCGTGGCTGGCTGTGACACTTCTTTTTCCCACAGGTGACGGGCAAGTTCAGGGGGGGCGTCAACCCGTTCACTAACGGTTGCTGTAAGAACGTCAGCCGGGTCCTCTGCAGCTCCCCGGCCCCCAGGTGAGCCTGGCCTCTGCATCCCTGGAAAAACTGCTCCATCGCGGGCTCCAGGCTGTGACCTTCCTCCCATACCCCTCCCCAGGTACCTCGGGCGCCCGAAGGCCGAGCAGACAGTGCTGGTGAGACCCCCATTCCTGCGGCCCGAGGTGTCAGACGGTCAGATCACTGTCAAGATCATGGACAATGGTATCCAGACAGAGCTGAAAAGGACGAAGGTGAGGAAGGTGGGGACCAGTGCTGCCTGCGCTGGGGCCCTCCACGGAGCCCAGGGGTGCAAGCCTGCATCCGTGAGTAGAGAACCGAGTGAGCCTGGTGATATTTCCTGTCCTCCTCCATGTTGTCTTGTTCTATGTCCCCGCGGGATGAAAACTGTCCCCCGCCCATGTGGCAGTGAGCACATGAGACTTTGCCCTTACTGGTCCCATCCTTCCCCATGCAGCACCCTCTGGAGGTTCCCCCTCCCTGGCACTTCCAGCACCCACCCAGGGCACATGCCGCCCTCTGTTCTGTTGGATGGCCTGGGAGGCAGCGGGAGCCCCCAGCGCTGCTGTCCATGCCCTGCCAGCCTGGGGTGGGGCTGAGACCTCAGCCTCTCCTGACCCTGCCTGCGCTTTGTCTCTGCAGTCCAAGGGGAGCCTGGAGGTGACAGAGAGCCAGTCTGCTGATGCCGAGCCGCCACCCCCACCTAAGCCTGACCTCAGCCGCTACACGGGCCTGAGGACACACTTAACCTTGGCCACCAATGAGGGTAAGGAGGGTACCAGGGCCCTGGCTGCCCCTGGGAGGGGAGCCCAGGGCTGCACAAGGCCAGGAGCCAGGGCCATAGGGCAGACCTGGAGCACATCAGCATTCCTGGGCTAGTGTATGTGACCCCTTGCCCTTGGAGAAGCCTGCGGGATGCTCACAGCCAGCTCTGCTCTGCCGGAGGCCGAGCCAGCATGGCGCTGTCCGGAGCCACCGGGAGCTGTGCCTTGCAGCCGCCACGCTGCCAGGACGGAGGAGGCGAAGTGGTGGCGGGCCTGGCTCAGCGGCACAGAGCGTCTGTGGCCAGTTCCGTGTGGGCCTGGCCAGAGGTGGGATGTGATGGGCAGAGCCTGTGGCAGCTGCTTCCCACAGCAGCTGGAGACCCCGCAGCTCTCCCAGCCCTGGCTGGGGTGTGCTGCCCAGCCCTGCTGCCCGCCGAGGGCTGTGGTGTGTGTGTGTCCCATTGAGGGCCCTGACACCCCCGTGCCGTGCACCCTCAGGGTGTCACCCAGCCGGGGCTGTCGCAGGGGCATGGAAGTGCCAGCCCCACACGTGTGGCTGTGGGGACAGCCCTTCTTCCTGGTCCATCTTCCCCACCCCGGTGCACCTCCCCTGCAGCCCGTCCGTCCCCCCACCCGGGTCTTCCCAGGCTTGGAGTCGGTTCTCAGGCAGGGAGGGTGGGGCTCAGCGCGTTCCTTGCCCGCAGCCACCCTGAGTGCGCCCCTCTCTCCCGGCGCAGACAGCAGCTTGCTAGGCAAGGACAGCCCCCCAACGCCCACCATGTACAAGTACCGGCCTGGTTACAGCAGCAGCAGCAGCTCGGCAGCCCTGCCCCACTCCACCAGCGCCAAGGTAAGGCTGAGCCCAGCGCCGGGGACCAGCCCCGAGGGGATGCCACCCCATTCCTGGTGTGATAACGGTTTAAGGTGTGCAGTGGGAGTTCCGCAGGGGCCCCGTGGTCATTCTGTGGGTAATTGCTGCCCCTCTGCCCCTCAGCTGAGCCGAGTGAACAGCCTGAAGGAGCCCAACTCCATCTGTGACAGTGGCCACAAGCCCAGCTACCGCTCGGAGCCGAGCCTGGAACCCGAGAGCTTCCGCTCGCCCACCTTTGGCAAGAGCTTCCACTTTGACCCTCTCTCCAGTGGCTCCCGCTCCTCCAGCCTCAAGTCGGCCCAGGGCACGGGCTTTGAGACAGGCCACCTGCAGTCCATCCGCTCGGAGGGCACTACCTCCACCTCCTACAAGAGCCTGGTGAACCAGACGCGCAACGGCAGCCTCTCATACGACAGCCTGCTCACGCCCTCCGACAGCCCTGACTTCGAGTCGGTGCAGGCGGGCCCGGAGCTCGAGCCGCCGGTGGGCTACACCTCGCCCTTCCTGTCGGCCCGCATCGCCCAGCAGCGAGAGACCGACCTGCACAGCCGCTTCGCCAGCGCTGCCTCCCCCAAGCACACAGTGCTGCGTGAGCCCTCGCCCGTGCGCTATGACAATCTCTCCCGCCACATCGTGGCCTCAATCCAGGAGCGGGAGAAGCTGCTGCAGCAGCCGCCGGCCCTGGGCCGGGAGGAGGACGTAGGGCTGGCGGACTCGGGCATCCAGTCAACGCCGGGCTCCAGCAACGCCCCCCACACCAGGTCCTCCTCGGACGATTCAAAGCGCTCGCCCCTGGGCAAGAACCCGCTCACCCGCCCGGCCCTGCCCCGCTTTGGCAAGCCTGAACCCCACCCTGCGCTGCGGGTGCGCTCACTGGGCTCCCCCGACCAGCCTGCCACCCCCCACCTGGGCAAATCTGTGTCTTACAGCAGCCAAAAAACAGCCTCTCAGGCTGGCGGCCCTGAGACCGAGGAGGTGGCCTTGCAGCCCTTACTGGCACCAAAGTGAGTACTGTGATGGCACAGGGGCATCTGTGGCCTGTGGGGCCCTTTCCCAGTGTCCCTCCAAGCCCCTGGGGCAGCAGAACACCCCTCCCTGGGGAGAGATGCTGGCAAGAGCAAGAGAAATCTTCCTGCTCCTCCTAGAGCAGAGCTGGTGCCCCCCACACCTCCTTGGTCACCCTGTGGGCCCCTCAGAATCTGGAGTGGTTCCTGGGGAGGGCAGGGCTGTGGCAATGCTGGGTCCCGGTGACCTGTCCTTGCTCCTGACCCCATGTCCGTGCTTCCTTCCTGCAGGGACGAGGTGCAGATGAGAACAGCCTACAGCAAGTCCAACGGGCAGCCCAAGAGCCTGGGCTCGGCCCCATCGGGCCCGGGGCCGGTGCCTCTCAGCAGCCCCACCCGCGGAGGTGTCAAGAAGGTCTCGGGTGTGGGGGGCACCACCTATGAGATCTCTGTATGAGGGGCAGAGCGGCCGCCCCCTCCCCTCCTCCCTGGCGGCCTCCAGGGACCCGCCCTGGCCAGACTCTTGGGGATTCTCGGGAGAGCCAGGCAAGGCCCTCCCTGCTCCTCCCTCTGCCCCCCGGACCACGGGGGCTGGCACACACCCGTGGGGGGCTCGGGAAGGGCTCGAGGGGGCCGCAGCCCCGGCACTGCCTCGGCTGCGCCAGACACTTGTGGGCCTTGTGCAATCACCCGCTCGCCTGGCGTGGTAGGAATGGATTGTTTTTAAACCAGAATACTTTTTTTTATTATTATTGTTACGGATTCTATTTTTTTTCTCTTTCCGAGTTACCAGGTGTGTGTATATATAAATATCTATATATATAAATATAAATATTAAAAAAAAAAAAAAAAAAGAAGCAGAAATTATATATCTTACCCAGAGAGAGGAAGAAACTACCCTGGTCAGGGCCTGGGCCCCTCCACCTTGTCCCTGTCCCAAAAGGAGGGATGTGGGGCTGCCTCCTGCACCCATGGAAGGAGCTGTGGTAGATGCTGGGTGTCACTGTTCCCTCCCTGACTGGGGCTATGGGGTGCCAGGTACACATCCTCGGACACTCCCCTCTCTGACCTGTGGTCTCCACAGCCTACAGCCCCCTTGGGGGAGCCCAGGGCAGATGCAGGGTGGGGGCAGCACTCCCACACCCCCAGCCCAAGCTGGTGCAGAGGCTCCAGCATCCCCCACCTGCAGTTTTTGCTCTTTGTTCTCCTTCCCCAGGGGCTGTGGTCGGGGGGTTGTTGGTTTTGTTGCCTTTTTTAATTTCTGTTAATGATTCCGAGGAAGTTTCTCACTTTGACAGGGGTGTTTTTATTTCCGCTCACTCGGGGAGAGGCAGGTGCATCCCCGGAAAGCAATATTTTCTCATCACATGCCAAAAAAGCGCAGCCAGGGAGCCCCGTGCTCCCCATCCCCAAAGCCCTGCCGGCACTACTGGACTCTTTCTCTACGGCAATAGCTCCCGTGGCCCCACAGAGCCACACCAGGGTTTTTTATTATTATCAGCCATTTTAAAAACAAGGAATAAAAGGATATTTAATGAGCCACCCCGGGCCGTGCGTGTGCTTTGTCTGGCATCCAGGGATGGAGCAGCCCCTCCAGGACTCCTGATCCTCAGGGTCTCGGCCTTCTCCCTGATCCCAAGGGAGAGAGAGAAGGGGGGCAAGAGCTGAGTCTGAGGCCCAGTTTTGGGGAGGCACCGCCTTGAGGCAAACTCTGCTCCCACAGAAGGTAAGGATTTTCCAGGCATGGGAAAAGCAGCTCCAGGGAAGGTGTCATGGGCGCTGGTGAGGTTTGGGATCCAAAGGAGAGCACCCTGCACGCTCCAGGGACAATTTGGTTTGGGCTCTTCCATGACAGTCAAGGGTCACAGCACCCATGGCCACCAGCCCCTCCTCAGGGCAGACTTTAAAAGGTGACTAAAAATGAGGCTTTGATGCTCCAAGTTCTTCAGGTACAAAAGCCTGAGGTCAGCATCCAGACTCTGTGCCCCTGGTTCTGGGGGGCTGCAGGGGTGTCCTCTTAGCCAGGGGGACGGGCCAGCCTCAGTGTCCGTGAGGTCAGCCGGGGCTGTTCCCATGGGCTGGGGGATCCCCAAGGCATCGCCGGCGTGGCCTCACCGTAAGCTGCTGCTGGCCTGGGAGCTGCCCACCCCCGGGTGCTCCGGGCTGTGCCGGTTCTGCAGAGGAAGGACACACAGAGGCTGTGAGAGCTGCTGGGCAGCAGCCCCTTAGGAATGGCCACTCACAGAGCCCTTTGGGGGTCCATGGGCTGGGCACTGGACCCCAGCCTTGCCACTCACCTTCTTTTTTTTCTTCTCTTTCTTCTTCCTCTTCCGCTCTGGATCTTCCTCTTTTTTCTTCTTTTTCTTCTTGTGGTCAGAGTCCGAGGGGGTTTCTGGGGAAGCAGAAGCGCTGGATGAGCTGATGCTCTGCCAGTGCTGAAGGGGAGGAGGGGGGCAACTGTGGCAGCCCTTACCTGGGGGGACAGGGTCCTGCGTGCGGCTCTGTTTGTGCTTGTGCTTGTTCTTCTTCTTAGGCGGCTGGATGTGCATCAGCCGGCACTGCTCGGGCAGCTGTGGAGAAAAGGGGCTGGTCAGGCCATGCCGGGCTCCCCCACCCCCCAGCTCCAGGCCCCGGGGCTCACCGGGCCGGCGTGGAGGCGGAAGCCGGTCAGCATGGCACCCGTGAGTGGGGTGAAGGAGCTGCCACAGATGGGCGGCTTCTCGATGAGCGAGCGCAGGCTGCTGCTGTCGTGGGAGCCGGGCAGGTCGATCATGCCAGGCAGGTCAGGGAGGAAGTTGCTGAGCTTCTCCTTCACCTTCTTCCCGCAGAACTTGTTGTAGGCGTGCTCCAGGTTATAGTGTGTAATCAGGTTGGTGCTTCCCGTCAGCTCTGTAGTGCCTATGCGGCCGCAGGAGGAGATGGGGAGGGGGAAACGCCCCGACGACACCTCGGGCCCCTCTCCCCAGCCGTGCCCAGGCCCCGGGACCCCCTGCCCCCCCCAGCACCGCGATCCACGATCCCTCTTCCCAGCCGTGCCCAGGCCACGGGATCTCCGGCCCCGGGGACCCCCTGCCGCCCACTTCACCACGGGACCGCGCGTTGCGTGGCACCGCCCCAGCAGGCTCATTGGCTCGTGGCGCTGTCAGTTCCCACCACGATCGCGTTCTGCCACGCTGATNCCGGCGTGCCCCGCGCCGGGCCGCCCCGCCCCGCCATTGGCCGAGCACCGCCCCTGCACCCCGTTGCTACGGGAGACTCGTCCCAGCCTTCTGATTGGCCGCTGCTCTCTCTGTTCTCATTGGCCCGCGGGCGGAGAAGAGCGCCCGCCTCGCCGCTCGCCATTGGTCGACGCGGGGAGGCCCCGCTCTCGCGCCAGTCAGCGGGGCGGAGGGAAGATGGCGGTGGTGGCGCCGCTGCTGGCACTGTTGTGGGCGCTGCCCGGCCTCTGCCGATGGCTCGCCCGGCCCTACTACCCGCTCTCCGCGCTGCTCGCCGCCGCCTTCCTGCTCGTGCGCAAGGTCCCGCCGCTCTGCCGCGGGCTGCCCTCGCAGCGGGAGGATGGCAACCCGTGTGACTTTGACTGGGTGAGGCGGCGCGGCCTGTCCCCGCATTCCCGGCCTGTCCCCGCATCCCTGGCCTGTTCCCGGGCCTGTCCCCGCACCCTCGGCTCTGGCCTGGCTCCCCTCCTCACAGAGCACCCCGGCCTGGCTGAGGGAGGAGATGCCCAGTAGCCGCTGGCGTTGCTCTGCGGTGTCCCCCTACAGCCAAGAAGCCCCCCTAGGTACTGGTCGAGCCTATCGCCACGGGGCAGCCCCTCTCCTCGCTGTTCTCCCCCAAGAGGGATGGGGGCTCTGGGCTCTGGCAGGGCCTTGGGCCCAGTAGGGCTTGGCATGGTCACAGGTCCCTGTGCCAGGCTAGGCCAGGCGTGGCTCCAAGGTGTCCTGGGCACTTCCAGCTCATGCTGTCCCTTCTCTGTGCCAGAGGGAGGTGGAGATCCTCATGTTCCTCAGCGCCATTGTCATGATGAAGAACCGGCGCTCCAGTGAGTCAGGGGGACATGGGGGGCTGGGGCTGCTTATGGGGCCTCCACCAAGGAGGTGAGTGGGGTGGCGTCTGGAGGACCAGGTCCAGCCCTCCCTGAAGTTACCCCCAGCTTTCTGGGGGAATCTGGCCCCATCCCTTATTGCTGTCTTTGCATCACAGTCACCGTGGAGCAGCATATCGGGAATATCTTTATGTTCAGCAAAGTGGCCAACGCCATCCTGTTCTTCCGCCTCGATATCCGCATGGGGCTGCTCTACCTCACGCTCTGCATAGGTGAGCCTGGATGTCTTCCTGCCCTAGATTCACCTTGTCTTGGCTCCCCCTCGCTGCTCTGGGCAGGAGGAGCTCTTTCCCAGGCCCAGCCTGGCCCTCTTGGCACTGAGAGGCTCAGGGTGCTGTCATTGCAGTCTTTCTGATGACCTGTAAGCCACCCCTTTACATGGGCCCTGAATACATCAAGTACTTCAGTGACAAGACCATTGATGTGAGTATCTCCCCAGCCCTGGGGGTTTAGGGGGGCTCTGCCCACCCACCCCTAAGTCTGTGCTTCTGTGGCAGGAGGAGCTGGAGAGGGACAAGCGGGTGATGTGGATTGTTGAGTTCTTTGCCAACTGGTCCAGTGAGTGCCAGTCTTTTGCCCCCATCTTCGCTGACCTCTCTCTCAAGTGAGTGGCACCCATTGGGATCTTGATGGGTAACGGGGCCTGTGACCCCCTGCATCCCTCAGAACCATGTGTCCCCATCCTGCCCAGGTACAACTGCTCAGGACTCCAATTTGGGAAGGTGGATGTTGGCCGGTACACGGATGTCAGCACCAGGTATGGGGAACACAGCCTGGGCAAGCAGGGCCCACTCTGGGGCAGCCTTTGTGACCCTCCAGCCCCCTCAGGCTGCCTGAGGGTCACTGTTGGCTTGTCCTGACACAGGTACAAGGTCAGCACCTCGCCTCTCACCAAGCAGCTGCCCACCCTCATCCTCTTCCAGGGTGGGACAGAGATCATGCGGCGACCGCAGATTGACAAGAAGGGCCGTGCTGTGTCCTGGACCTTCTCTGAGGTGGGTGGCACCCCCCAGCCCTCTGTTCCCCTGCCCAGCCTGTGCCTGGGGAAGAAGGGTGGAGCATGAGGTCCCAGTGATGCTGATGCTACCTCTTGGCCACAGGAGAACGTGATCCGGGAGTTCAACCTCAATGAGCTCTACCAGAAGGCCAAGAAGCAGTCAAAGCCACGTGAGGAGGGGCCTGAGGAACCACCAGCCATGCCAGAGGCTGCACCTCAGGAGGAGACCAAGAAAGACAAGTAGAAGCTGCCCTGTACTGTTGCCCATCACTATGTCACCATCACCCTGGTGGCACCAGCGCCACGGGCCCGCCCAGCCCTGCCCAGAGCTGCTCTCCGTGGGGACTTGTCCCGGCTGAGCCCCGGGAAAGCAGCGGTGCCCCCCGGACCGGTGCGGGCAGGGCGCTAGCAGGGGCCCCGCCTCGGTTAACGCTCGCTCTCATCCATCGCTGACAATAAACGGTCCGTGCCGTGCCCGTGTCCCGTGTCCGTGTCCCCGGTCCTGGTCCGCTGTGGGGGCGAGGCTTGCCCGTGGGGGCGGGGCACTTGGGGAGCCCCCGGGCTCTGATTGGCTGGGGCGGCGCGGGCGGAACCAGAGCCCACCGGGGGGCTCCGGTGCTCTTTTCGGCTCCGCCCCTTCCGGCTCCGCCCCCAGGCGGTGCGCACTCCCGGCACGTGGCCAGCGGCAGGTAGGAGGCGGTGCGGGAGCTCCGGAGTCCGCGTCTGTCCCCTCCCTTCCCCGGGGCCTCGCTTCTTTCCTCTGCCCAGCTACACACCGTGGCGGGATACCTGGGGAGGTGCTTCCCTCCACAGCAGGATCCCAGTGGGGACCCTCATTTCCCCCAATGGCGCATCGCCGGGCCCTCTCCCACAGCGGTGTCCCCACAGCGGTGTCGCCACATGGTGTTTACCACAGTGAACATCCCCATGTTCACTCCCCTGACAGCGGGGTACCTGAGATCCCTTCTCATCCCAGAGCGGCATTCCTGGAGCCCCCTTCCTGCTCCGGCGTAGGTCCCACCGCGTCGGCTCTCCCAGGATGGCTCCCCGCGGGAGGAAGCGCGGAGCCCAGCAGCCGGCGCCGGCCGAGGAACCGGAGACAGCGGGAGCCCCGCAGAAGCGGCCGCGGACGCAGGCCCAAGACGAGGGCAGCCCTGGGGACATCGGCCCCCGTGTCGTCATCGAGCACTGGTGAGCAGCCGAGGTGCCGAGGGTGGTGTGAGGGCCTTGGGTGTCCCCCGCGTCGCTGACCGCCGTGTCCCCATAGCAAGAGCTGACGCGTGTTCGGGCGCAACGCGGCGGCGGTGAGCGCGGCCCTGCGCGGGGCCATGGCCCACCTCCCCGTGGACATAAACCCCCGGCCGCCGCGCAGGAACAGCTTCGAGGTGTCCCTGGTGAAGGAGGACGGCAGCAGTAAGTGCTGGGCTGGGGGGCGGCGGGAGCTCCCCGGCACCCCTGATCGCATAATCCCCCTTATCTCTGCAGCCGTGGAGCTGTGGAGTGGTATCGGGAAGGGGCCCCCCCGCAACCTGAAGTTCCCCCAGCCGGAGACCGTAGTGGAAGCCCTGAAAAGCAGCTTGGCATAGAGGCGTTGGTTAGGTGAGTGGGGATGCGACTGGGATGGGATGGGACGGGACAGGGATGGGACCAACTCCCCTCTCCACAGCCAAGCCAGGACCGGTGCAGGTGACATGAGCGTCCATGAAGAGGCGAGACCAAGTGGGGGGCACCTGCCAGCTCCAGTCCCGTCCCTGATGCTGCAGCTCTGCCACTGCCAGATCCCTGGCTCCCTCCACACCCCGTTGTACCCTCAAATTTCCAATAAAGTTTAGTACTCCACAGCACAGCTCCAGCCCTTTATTCCAAGGACACACAGCCTAAGGGGTGCAGACAGTGGTGGGAGGAGGCAGAGCCAGCCCCTCCCCTAGGTGAGGACATCCACTTCCTCTTCTGACTCAGATGAGGGACAGGGCCAGAGGCAGACTGTGCCAGGGGGCAGGAACATCTCCCCTGTACCCACATCCACCTCCTCCTCGGTGTTACTTCCAGGGGTCCCTGGGCCTACTGCCTGCTGGCAGCCCTGCTGGGACACAGGGGAGTCCCCATGCTGCTGCATCCTGTTTGCACTGGGGGGCTGCCAGGGTGGGGAGCACTCACTCACCTGCTCCTGTGCATCCACATCCTGAGGGGGCTGTGCTTCTGTCACCCCCACATCACCCACCAGCACTGCTGGAGGCACGGGGGGGGGCTGCACTTCCCGCACCACCTCCCAGCAGCCCCAGCTCTCCACCTTCCGCAGCCTCATCCGCCCAATGGGGCTGGGGGTTGTGTGCCCCAGAGAGTGTGGTTGCCTCTGGAGGGACACCTCAGAGCTGGCACTGCCAGGCTCAGCTGTGTCAGGTGCCACCATGGTGGAGACTTCCTGAGTGGAATGCAGGCAGGAGCGGTCGAGCTGCCGCTGGGGTCCCAGTCTCACCAGGCGTCCTCCCCAGAGCTGCAGCGACTCAAGCTCAGTGACACGGAGGCGGCGGGCAGCTGCCAGCACCTCATGCACCTCGTCCTGCGTGACCTCCAGCTCAGCAGTGTATAAGAAGCGCACCAGCTTGCGCAGCACCCCAATCTTCAGCCCTGCCAGCTCCAGCACCACCCTGCAACCCTGGGGGGGCAGCTCCCGGCCCAGCTGCTCCATGAAGAAGGGGCTGCAGACGGAGAGAACACTGCAGTGGGCCACCACTGCCTCACCTGCAAAGCAACAGTGGCTGTCACTGCCCTGCAGCTCCTCCTGCTCACCCCAGTCCCTCCTAGGGGGTTGCAGAGACCTTGCCTACAGCTCCCCAGGTGCGCTGGCCCATCCCTCGACAATGCTGCCCACTCACCTTCGGCCCACAGGACCACATCGCAGAAGACATCGGCTCGCTGCTGCTGCTGGTGGAGGTGCTGGAAGGCCGTGCGCAGCAGGCGGGTGCTGCGGTACAGCAGCTGCGGGGTGGCTGTGGGAGAACCCATGGGCGTCCTGCAGGGACAGACAGGGTCGTGCTGGGGACTCGGGGACCAGCACCTGCCTGCCCTCTTCGGGCTGTCCCAAACGGTTTAGGGCTGGCATGGTGGTGGGGCTGCTGTCTGCAGAGCCCCGTGTGCCCATGCCCGGCCCGGCAGCGCCGCGGGACAANAGAGGGGCGCGAGCCGCCGCCGAAGCGCCCCGGAGGTACGTCCCGAGCCCACGGCGCGGACGCCGGGGGCGGTGACCGGGATCGGTGCCCTGCGCGCCCTCGCCTCGAGCCCACGGCCTCACGTGGCGCGGAGGCCTTGCCCCGCCCACTGCCCGCCCCGCCGCCAATCGCACCCCGGCAGCCAATGGTGGCGCGGCGGGCTTAGCGCGGGCCGGCCGATATGGCGGCGGGG
>WAAG01011929.1:33655-65627 GCA_013390105.1 Tichodroma muraria | reverse complement strand
GGGGATCGGGGCTGGGTCCCTCCGCGGGGTCTCGGCCGAGGCACGGCCCGGCTCTCCGACTCTGCGTCTGGCCGCCCAGTTCGGCTCTGCCAGTCTGCGCAGGAGCTCATTTCCCGGTGTGTCGTCGTTCGCCTGCGCCTTTGTTCTGGTGGGGAAAGGGGCCGGTGTGCCCGGGGGGGTCAAGTGTGCGGGTGGGGCTGCGGCTCCTCCTAATGGAATCGCTCTGAGCTTCAAAACAGCCCGACCAGCCCGTCCGCCCGAGCTCACAGGCGACACCGAAATGCTTCCCGAGCAGGCAGGACGGTGCCGGAGCTGGCCTCGGGGGTCTGCTCAGCCGCCGGTTCGTTCTGAGTCTCCCTTGGCCACGCTATCATCTAGCGACAGCCCGGCTGCCTCCCCCGTACCCAGCGCTAGTCGTGCCTTCTCCGGAAACCTTCCCCGGCATCGCTTTCCCCTGCGCCGTGGGCATTCCTCTGCCTCCTCGGAGCGTTGCAAAGAGGAGACTTAGCTTGGGGTGAGAAAGTTTGGGTACCTCTCAGTCATGAGGGCTGCTTGCATCTGCGAGGCACCCGCGGGCTGGCAGAAGGGAGGTGGGGCACCTCTGTTTTTTCTCCCTGGGCTTTGGGCGAGGGAGCCCAGACAACAAAAAAAAATCTCTGATTGTTGGAGAGAGGGGTGGACCTCCTGGATTGCCTCCCTCTCTCTCCAAGGGCTTGGTGCCCTTGCCCTTCCAGGGAGCCAATGATGATGGGGCTCACAGGGTGTTATCTGGGGGGCCTGGGCTGTCCTGTGACCAGCAGGAGCTGGAGGCTCGTCTCCCAGGGTTGTGGCACCCAGGCGTCTGCCCAGCTCCCAGTGAGCCAGAGAAGAGCATTTGGGTGTATGGAGCCTTGTGATGGTATTGAACTACAGCTATCTGTGGTTTCACTGATTCCCTCCCTGTGCTGCACAAATGCTTTTGGACTTGACTGTCCAGGTCTTTGAGCTTGTCCTCATCTTTGCAGGCATGCTGGGATCCTGTAAGGCATGCTCACAGCTTCTGTTTGAAGTTGCCACTTCTGTGCCCTCTCTCCTGGATGTGGCAAGGTGGGGTCAGTGGCTGGCTGGTGACTCCCTGGCTCCTGCCTCTGCTGGGGCTCCTGCCAATGGAGTGGGGCAGTGTCCACCAGGTTGATGGGAAGAACCTAGGCAGGGAAAATTTAGTCGTCTTCCCCAGGGTTACCTTGTCTGCTCCCTCCTGCTTTCTGGGCTTTCTTGAGGCGGGTTCTTTGCGTGCTGATGTTTGCTCGTGCTCTGTCAACAGCAAAAAGGCAGTTTTTAAGGATCTGCTCTTCCACTTGTCTGAGTTTGGCTGGACTCTTGATCGTGCAGATGACTGTCCTTTGCTGTGTGCAGCATTGCTGGAGTCTTGCACGGAACCTTCCTGGAAGCGGTGGGAGGATGAAAGCGCTCACTCAGTGGAGCGTGAGGGGCTTGCCTGGGCTGCCACAGAGGGCTGAGTCTCCTCCCTTCCAATGCGGAGGTCAGGGCCTGATCGTTGTGGTTGAGGAGCCCTTGAGGCCATCCCTTCCCTAAAGATGGGCTGGGAGTCAGATGAATGGTCCAGCCCAGACTGCGGGAGCGGCATCTGTCCCTGGATTGCCTCTCATCTCTTCCCTCCTCCAGCCTCTGGCATGGAGATAAGACCTTGGCCCATTGTATCTGCAGTGAAGGTGGCTTTAGGACAACCAGAAAATAATAGTGTGGCTTGGATCGTGCCTGGAAGGCTATTTGCTTCTTGAAATAGCTTACCAGTGTCTGTGGCCTTAGGGGGAAGAGTGCTGGGTAAAGCTCTTGATTTCCCTTCCCAACAACCCCTCATAACTGTCTCTCATTTACTGCTGGCAAGGACAGAGCCCTTTCCCAAGACCGTGGTGGTGCTGTCTCCAGGGAGGTACAGAGCTCTCCTGGCTCTGAACACTCATGTCTCTGCAGCGCCATGTCTCGGTGTCCCGTCCCTGCCTTGCTGACAGAGAAGTGGAACCCGGAGCTGGTTTGGGTCAATAGAAAACAACAGGTGTTGCCTGAATGTGATGACAAAACCCGAACCTGGGCAATTCAGGCGCTCCTCTGTGTGTGACACAGGGCTTGGCCAGCGGAGGAGGTTGTCCTCTGGCACGGAGTTCAGGAATGTGATTCAGTGCTAGGCTGTTGGAAAGGGGTTGGATTTATGGGCTCTCGACCAAAGTCCTTGAGTTCTCTGAGGTGGCCACAACCTTCTCTTTTTTTTTATATCATTTGAGGCTGTTTGAGGGAGGAAATGGTTTCTTAGAGCCAGTTCTTGTGCTGGAAACCCCCAGCAGCAGGCTGATGAGTCCATCTAGCTCCTGCCTGTCTTGTGCTTGTTGCTAATCCGCCTTCCTTCCCTCCAGGAAGGCTGCTGGTGTTGGTTTGGCAGAGGAGTGCCTGTCCCTCTGCCCTGTCCGGTGACTGCTGCATGTGGGGCTTGACCTCTGGATTAATGTGCTCTGTTGTGTTCCCATGTGCCCTCAGTCTGTTGGGGGGCTTCGGGGTGGCAGTGGGTGTGGTGTGATCCTCCTGTTTCCCTTTGCCTGTGGAGGAAGCAACTTTCCCCTGTGAGGAATACTGCTTCCTTGTGGTGGCCTGTACAAGGAGGGGTCAGATGAGGTGGCTCTGCTGGGTGTGAGGGGCAAACCAGTGACTAAGGAGCTGCCAGGCGTGGTGCCAGGATAGGCCAACCCTTAACCAGGGTGCCTATCACCTCTGCTTTCATCTGTTCTTCCCAGCCCGGAGCAGCTGCTGGTTGGAGGTTGGCAGTGTGGCGTCTGCCGTGTACAGACCTTGGACTGAGGTGGGAATGACTGGTCCCTGCTGCCCAGCCCTCCACGCTGGTGCCTGCTGCCTTGAGGGATATGTGTTTCCCTGCCAGGGGGTGCTGACAGGAGTGGTGGGTGCTCAGGAACCTGTGCTGGTGTTCCTAAGCTCATACTGCAGGTCCGTGGTAACTTTGCACTGCAGAGCTCTTACTGCAAGAATGCTTGTGCCAGTGCAGGCCTGAGGACCTGAGCCAGGCTTACCCCATGTTTGATTCTAGCAGGTCTGTGCCCAGATGTTTGTGCTGATGGGACAGGGAATTTCTGCTGTGGTACCAGTCTTGGTGCGTTTCTTGTTCAGGTGTGCCTGGCTTTCCAGCACAAGCAGGGAAGGGTCCAGGCAAACTGGGGTAGGGGGCAAGCCCTGGGAAGAGCTCTCCTATAGCCTGGCCAGGGTGGTGATGCTCTGGAAACATCTGTGGCTCCAGGGCTTGTGTGAGATGCCCCTAAGTGGGCTGGGGTTGGTGGCAGCAGCGTGCTGGGTTCATGTGTGTGAGGGCAGGAGCTGTTCCTGTATCTCCATCCCGGCCCTGACTGCTCCTGTTCTTCTGGGCGTTGGCCCTGGTCACAGCAAATGGTGCTCAAAGTTCACTGGCCCTCCTGGGCACACCTGAGCTGTACCTGCCACTGCTGGGGTCCCCAAGGGCTGGGCTGTGGGCACTAGGCATGGGGAAAAAGCAGCTGGAGTATGCAGGAGTGGGTGATGGGAGGGCAGCTCTCTCTTCTCCTCTGGTCTCACACAGCTTTTTTAACTGTGAAAGCGCCTCCTGCATAGGAGAGTGGTTACCTGGGGGAGGGAGCAAGGTGGCCCCGTGTGTGTGAGTTGGATGGCCTTGGACTAGATGAATATAGGGAACTGGTTCCCGCCCTGTCCAGCAGGAGGAAGGCGTCTCACTGTCCCCAGATGATACATTTTCCTTTCAGCCCCATCTCGTGTGGCACTGGGGCTGGCCTGTTCCGAGAAGAGCCCCTGGCTCTTTTCAGCTGCTTTCTGGTGCTCCAAGCCCCGATTCCGGCCCAGTTGGAAAGAGGAGGTGGTGGTGCTGGGCTGCATGTGGGTATCTGCCATGGGTAGGAGGGAGTGTGTGGAACTGCAAAGACGAGTTTTTCCGACCTGGAAGGGTGGGTCACCGGGGGTGTTTGCATGCTGCTGGCAGGCCCCTTGCCCAGTGGAGTAACACATTCCTGCAAGCGTGTTGCTGCACGCAGGGCTGCTGCTTGCCATGCTTGGCTTGGCTGCGGGCAGGCCAGCTCACTCTGGGGGGAGAGAAGTTGTCCCCTTCCTGCTCACTGGGGTCTGAGGGGGAGAAGGTGTTTCTGGGAGAAATCCTCTCTGATGTGGGGAGCCTGTCTTCTCTAGGTTGGCTTTGTGCCATCCTTACTCTCTTTTTTCTTTTTTGCCTGTTTTTACCTCCAGAACATACTGGTGTGGCAGAGCCACCTGCTCTCCCCTGATCTCTGCCCAGGGTCTGTCCCCAGCAGTTGGCTGCAGTGGAAAACCACTCACTTCCCTTTTCCATTCCCCTTTCAACAGCAAGAGGAGCTGCCCTATGAAGGACAGGTGGATGAGCAAAGCTCTGGCAGCAATGAGAGCTCTGAGGGACCTCATGCTTGGCTTCCTAGGGGTGCCCTGTCCTACCTTCAGGAGCCTTGGCAGTCCCACAGTGTCAGGGAGCTCTGAGGGAGTTGTGCAGACAAGGAGATGAGGTGTGAGGGAGGCTGGAGAGCTGGCTTAGTGGTAGATGTTGTGCTGGGGTTGTGGTGTTGGTGCTGCTGTAGCTCTGCAGGTAACCAACCCATCTCTGTGGCATGGTGGGCATAGCCAGAGGCTCATGGGGTTGGAAAACAACATTTTCCACCCTCTTATAGGATGCTCCCAGCCCTGGACTGGAATGTGATAGCACTATGGGTGAGGAACCCTTGGATGTGTTCCCTGGAGGCAGACTGCTTCCAGCAAGCTGGAAGGCCAGGCATCTGGTCTCCTGGGTGGGCCATGCTGACCTTGTGGCTGGCACAGCTGGCCGAGGCTGGGCTGGTGGTGGTGCCTGTGCCTGGCATTCCCAGCCTGGTTCCAGACTGTCTGCATGCAAGCCAGGGGCAGTGGGGAGTGGCCCTTGGCAGGACGTCATGTTTAGAAACTTGCAGGAAAGGGAAGCCACAATGTCATTTCCCGTCTGACCAGGAAACACAGGTTTCCTTCCCTTTGGCTCGTGCAGGAGCCTGGGAAGGTGCTTCTCAGTGAGAGAGTTGGGGGTGCAAACAATTTGGGCAGGGGGCTGGGATAGGATGGAGTCGTGCTGGCCCACTGTCCTCTTTGTCCCTTGCCGCTCTGTGTGAGCGCTGGCTCCTGCCAGCCGGCGTGTACACCTCTGGGGACTTGCTGTCATCCTGCTGCGGCACCCCCTTTCCCCACCTCCAGCTGTGATTCACTCCCTGGCTCCTGCCTGATGCTTCTCCAGTGGCTTTCCTTCACCCATTCATTAGTGCTCTTGGCAGGGCCCTCGGAGCCATCTCCAGCAGACGCACTCTTGCAATTAGAGAGCCGGGCACCTGATGAGGTCATGCCGAGCGAGTGGAGCCGGGGCGTTCAGCCCAGCCCCGCGTGGTTTGTGCTCTGACTCAGCCCGTGGCCGCCCTACTTGCTCGGGAGTCTGGGCTGGCAGGGGCGAAGGGGGGGCAGAGGGTCCCACTCCTCTTGGGCTGCTTCCTCAGGCCAGCTTGGCTTAATCTCGGCAATTCCCTCCTGGCCACTCCCTCACCAAATGCTAATTCAGCTGTTTGCTCAGTATGGGGAGGGGAGGGTGTCTCCTCTGGAAGAGAGAAGGGTGCCCTGTCTGCTTCAGGGGTGCCCGGGTACCCTTTGTGTGGGGAAACCCCACGTGGGGTTTCTGGGAAGGCTGGGGGGCCCTGTCTCCTGCCCTTCTCCCCACTCCTGGTCATGGTTCCTTGGTGATTTGCTCTTGCTGGAAAGGCAGATAGTGCTGACTGCCCCCAGTGGTGCTAGTCCTGTGCTGGTGCTAGCGAGATTCCCCTGTGCTTCCAGGCCCTGCTCCTTTGTCCACTGGTTGAAGCAGGGCCTGGAAGCCAGGACCGGTTCCTGGGGCTGCAGGTGTGCAATAGGAAATGATCTCAAGCGGCTTCCTTGGGAAGAGGTCTGTGGGAAGGGCTCTATGCCTGGGAAGAGTCCCAAATCCATGTGTCCGGGTGCTGGGCTGGCATAGGTAGCTGCAGGTGCTTGTGCCTATGGCCTGACGAAGGGAGGCTGCCCCTAATCCTGCTGGGAATGCTGGCCACCAGACTGCAGCCTCTCTGCTTTGGCACAGCCAGCAGCACTTGTGAGCTCTGGAGTAGCTTATGTGCCCCTGGGCTGGGGAGCCAGAAAGAGGAATTTCCCTCATCTGCCATGCCCTCGGCTTGGGCAGGCAGCCTCGGGTCTCACTGAAGGGACTTTGCTCCCTGGGCTCTGCCCTTATCTCTGGTGTGTTTGTTTTCCCTGCGGGAGACAGGCAGCTGAATGGGAAAGTTAAGCCTGGCAGAGGAGGGGGGGGGGGGGCGGGGGAAGGNNGGGGGGGGGGGGGGGGGGCGGGTGAAGGGCAGGGACATTGGCGTGGCTGGAGCCTGGGGGGCCGCATTGACCTCCAGCCCAGCACCAGCGTCCACTGGTGGCCGTGGGGGCAGCTCATGTTCCCCTTCGAGGTGGCCACTGTTCCTTGTGTGGAGCAGGGGGCTGCCCTGCAATCCCCTGTGCTCACCTGCTCGCCTCGGGCCGCGGTGGCACAGCTGGGGGGCTGCTGCCTCCCCCTGCCCGGGAGCCGCTGGGGTGAAGCAGGAGCCCGCTGGCTTGCCGGAGCGTGGCCTGCCCCGGGAATGCTCTGGCCGCATTCCCAGAATCTGGCGCTGGGTGTTTGTTTGCTGCTGCGCCCCCGAGGTCTGGTGCTACTGTGACAGGAAGCGGGGACGCCGGGGGGAGGGAGGCCGGCCGCCGGCTGGGGATGTGCCTGTGAAATCCCTTTGTCCCTGCCGAGCGCTCAGCTGCGAATTCCCACAGCGAGGAGAGAGCCGCCTTTGTGCTGCTGCAGGGCTCCCGACATGTGAATCTCCTGGGCCTGAGGGTGTGAGCCGTGGGGCTGGTGCAGAGGGGTGGCAGGGACCCTGCTTGCTACTGTCCCCAGGGTGGAGACCCTCGTAGCAGTGCCCCGTGACAGCAGGGCTGCTGAGGTGTCCGTGGGCAGTGGGATGCAGCAGGATGTTGCTGTCAGGAAGGCTCCAGCCCTGTGGCCATCTTGCTTGGGGGCTGCGGGTGGACGGAGTCTCTGCCTGGAGCCCGGCGGCTTGGCTCCTCTCCGGCGGCCCTCTCCTCCTTGCAAATGCCAAGGGAAGCTCATCTATCTCCCTTCCTCTTGCCATGGTGCTCCATCCAGCCGGTGCAGAGGGTTGGCAGCTTCTCGGCTCTCCTGGAGGGAAGGAGCTCCTGGCATGCTGTGTCCTGGCTGTGCTCGGAGAGGGGCGAGTGGCCCCTGGCGTGCCTGGGAGGACAGCTGCCCCGCCGCGGGATTGCTGGCATTCCAGCAGAACAATCCCAGCTCTCCACAGCCGGCCCTGCACTGCTCCGTGCTCGGCTGTCACACTCTTCACTCTGCTGGGCTAGCACCGGCCCGGTGACCTCAGCGCAGCCAGGGACAGATCCCTTACCCAGGGGATCACTCGTGTTTCACAACCGTCGGCTGTGTCCAGACCCATCCTGCAGACCCGATCTGTATCTCCGTTCTCGGCCCCCTGCCCTGGCTGGGGGAACGACCCATGCTCCTGCTTCCTCCCCTCAAGCCCCACCCTGCCCTTATCGCTCCCTCCTCATCCTGCTCCCTCCTCATCCTGCTCCCTGGCTGCCGGCCCGCTGCCTTATAAGGTGCGGTCTGCGCCCGGCTTGCATCTCCAGGTGACTCCCCTCTCCAAAGGGAGGCTTTCCCATCCCGGCTACATGGCCATCATCCCTGGCACTGGGGGCGGCGGGTGAGGTAGGCCAGGTGTCGATCCCGCTGCCAGTCCAACCAGTTGGGTGTGAAGGGCGGAGGAGGGACGGCTCCGTGCCTGTCCCTGCCCGCGGCACCACTCCTGGGTGTTCACCCGCCGGGCTCCTGCCGTGACGGGCACCCGGGGCACGGTTCACCCCAGGGAAGGTGGGGCTGGGTCAGAGCAGGCAGGCACCCAAGGCAGCGTCCAACCTGCTGCCAGAGCAGCCCTTTCCTGGCCACCTGCCAGCCTTGCCGAAGTCCACTGTGCTCTGTGACCTGCTAGCAGGAAGAACACTCCTAGGGGCCAGGGAGGCAGCTGGAGCCCCAGGCAGGAGATGGGGAAACCTCTCGCCTGATGTAGGGTCTGGCAGGGCCAGGGTAGGCTGGGGAGTGGGAGTAAGGGGCCTCACACAACCTGGCAGCAAAGATGTGTCAGCCTGGGCAGGGGTCCCTCAAGGGTGGGCTGCTCTGAGATGATGGCTGTGGGCACCTTCCTGCCTCTGCGGTTGGGAGAGAAACAGCCAAAACTCTCCTTCACCTGCAGAGGGATATGGGATCTGCTGCCCACCATCAGCTGTCCTGCTTCCCCCCATGGCCTGAGGGCCATGGGTGCTCTGAGCTGGACACAGGAGCAGGTGAGCCTGGGCCTGTGGTCTCCCCTCCCATGCCCTGCTGCTTCAGACAGGCTGGGGTCTGAGGGTTGATGTGTGAGCCTGGACCCTGTGCTTGGTATGGGGAAAGATGGCAAAGATGCCGGCTCATTTATTTTTTAGGTAATTGAGACTGACCAGAAGCCTGTGGTGAGTTAGCAGGGCTGTGAGCCTGTGCAGAGCAAGTGCACTGCAAGCGCTTGGACAATTGCAGGCTTGAATTATTGATGGAGTTTCTGGTTTTCCTAAGTGCATCATGATAGGCAGCTGGAACGAGGTGCTGGGAGCTTTTGGAGAGTGGGCAGCCAGCTTGCTCTCCTCAGGCCCTTGGGCTGAGAGAGAAAGAAAGGCCAGTTATTGGAGTGGAGTTAGGGACTGTGTTACAGAATTCTCAGGAAGCACATCCCTTTGTCAGCCTGGCAGGTGAGTCTGGCCTAGGAGCCCCATAGGGGCTCAGCCAGTCTAGATGAGGGGCTGTGTCTGTCTTGGCTCTGATGGAGCTGGAGAAGGGCTTTCCTTGTGCTTCACAGTGTGTGGAGCTACCAAGGTTGTCTGGCCATGGTGACAAACCTTGCCATGTGCTGGACAGGTGTCTGGGGGTCACAAAGAAGCAGTGAAGCTGTGTGGAGGGCTGGGACATGGCAGACAGAGCTGATGCAGTTCTGTTCCTCCTCCCTGGTGGCAGCAGGATGATGGCAGTGACCATGTGGTGTGTCGCTTAGCACTTAGGGTGCCAGGGCAGGGATGATGTGGCAGAGGAGATTCTGACTTTGTAGGTGCTTGGGTTGAATTTTGCCCAAAGTGTTCTGTGCTGAGGCAGCAACCTTAGCCCCAGGGATCCCAGGACCTTTGGGTGACAGCTCTCCAGGGACTCAGGGCATGGAGCAGGTTGTTGGAAGAATCCATGTAGAGGACTGTGCTGGAGCAGTGCTGCCTGTCAAGCTTCCAGCCTGAGTCTTATCTGCCGGATGGATCTTGTCCTTTTTCCCTGGCCGTGGAGTACAATTCCCCATCTGCTGGCTCAGTCTGGGCCCCGGGGTTAATCTTTCCATGGCAGACTCCAGGAAAACACTCCTGGTTGGGAGCCTTCAAGGCCTGGACTCCATCATCAGGCAGAGGAGGGTGCAGGTGAACTCTAGGTGGGTATGTCTGTGGTTTGGCCCTGGAAATTTATTTTTCCAGGCAAAGGATATGTTCTGTGGGAAGGCAGTTCTGCTGGAGGAGCTGGGGAGAGAGGTTTTGGAAGAACCTGCCATGTCACAGCTGGCTGCAGCAGAGCTGTGGAGGGCTCAGGGTTTGGGGTGCCTGTCCAGCTGTATCCAAGCCTTTATCTAGATGGGAAGATGGTGGTGGGGAAGTTCCATGCACACAGGTGGGTTGGCAGCTGGTCAGCAAGTGGGCTCTGCTCCCGAGGCTCTGTGACATCTCTCCAGTGAACGCACTCTGACTTGGGGACCCGTGGGTGCAGCACGGGGTGGGGTTGATGCCAGGAATTTGGGAGATAAGGCCAGGGGGATTTAGGTGTGAAACTTCCTGAGTTTGCTGCATTGTTCCCTGGAGTCCCCTCGTACTGATGGCTGAGGGGACAGAGGATTGTGCCCCTGGGCTGAAGCTGCTCAGGGTGTGCTTCCTCCTTAGGCTTTTTGGTTTGCCCTGAACTGAGCCAACTGAAATATTTTAGGCTTGCTGGGGTTTTTAAGTAACGGGTGTGTCAGCAAGTGCCTCTCTCATGATGAAAAGGCTTTCATGAGCCATCCTCAGAGCCGGTCAGGGTCTGGCTCTGTAAGAATGCTCTGTAGTTGGATCTTCAGAGGCTGGGGGGAGGAGGGGGGGAACTGGGAAGGGGCGCAAAGCGATCCCTGGAATTTCACCCTTGCGGGTTCCTGTGTACTTGGCTTTGCACTGTCACGAGTAGCTCACTGGCTGGAAGGGAGCAGGATGCATAGCTGAGGCTCTCCCCTTCCTGCCCTCCCTGTCTCATTCCAGAGATGGCCATTGAGTGCCCCAGATGGCACTGGGATGTGTCAAGGGGCCCTATTCCTGAATGTGGGGCAGGTTCCTCACAGCTGGGGGGTGTAGGGCTGAGTTTGGGGTCTGTGTGCCAAACCCAGAGAATGGCCGTGCTCCAGCTGGGATGGTGCTGGCAGTGTCTGCGGGGACAGCTCTTGCTGACCTCTCTGGACCTGGCACTGCCTCTCCATAATTATGTCTTTACTCCCAGATCAATGAAGACAATGGCTGGAACAAATGTGGAGGGAGCTGGTCTGTGCTGGTGGTGCAGGAAAACTGGGAGAGACCCTGTTCTGCTGTCACTTCTTGCCCATCATGGAGCAGTGTCCAGTGCTCAGGGCAGGAATGACAACTGTGTAGGCAGTGCAGCCCCCTGACACTGAATCTCTCTGCTTAACATGGCCTGATCCTGCTCATAGACCCTCAGGTTACCCCTCCTTGAGCATCCACTGGAGCCAGAGGGTGTGGGACCTGTCCTGTTCCTTCCCCTGCTGTTGTGTTTACTCCCTGTGGAAGGGACGGGAAGGAAACAGCCTTGCAGCTGCTCTGGCCCCTTATCTGGGGCCCTAACAGCCCTGCAAGTTTCATTGTTAGTGTTCATATTTCCCAGACCCATTCCCAGGGAACCATGCAGAGGTGGGGATTTGGGGCTGGGATGTCCCTGTGGACTGTGTGGGCCCTGCCTGGCAGCCGTGTGGGACCAAGGGCATCTTCTGGGCCTCTTGTTTCTCCTGTCCATGCTTCCAACAGAGCCAGACCCTGCTAGTCTACGATTGCTGCAAGCATGATCCTCTTTATGAGACCAGACCAGTCAAGTCTTTCCTTGGATTTAAGAAGCTGCCTCTGCCCTCCTGTGCCCTAAAAATCTGCCTCTTCTGCATTGGGACAGCTGAAGGCCAGCCAGGGAGCACAGCTGCTTGGAGAAGGCCAGGTTGTGGAGAATCACTTCTCCACAGGGGGTGTTCCCCTCTTTTAAAGGGTTTGCTGAAATACCACTCTAAAAACAAATCCCAACAAAGCTAGGGGGACTTCTGGCTGGGATTTTGGATGCTGCAGTTGCATAGGGTGTCTGGGGTGGTAGGACTGTTCTCTGTCCTGCTGGACAGCACTGGGATGTGGCAAGTAGCTGCTTCCCTTCCATCAGGGAGTCCTGGAAGGGCTGAGGATCTGTGTCCCTGCTTAAAGTGGGTGGTAGCCCGCCAGAGATAGGGAGTATTACTCAGGGATGAGAGTTGGGATGTATCAGCTGGACTGTTCTGGGAGGCACCAAGCCTCTCCTTCGGAGAATCCTGCAGATCCGCAGGGCAGGTGAGCAGCAAGGATCAGAGCCATCTCTACATTTCCATACAAGGCTCGGGGAGCCGATCTGTTGGAAAAGCCTCAGGGAGTACCTCTTGCAAGGTGGGAGGGGTGGAAAGCTGCGTGCATGAGCCAGGCGTCCTGTTTGGGAGCCTCCAAAAGTTTGCTTGGGCTCCAGAGGGCAGTGGGCTGTGTTCTTCCCGGGGTGTGCAGCTGGCCTGGGTGTGGCATGGCTCCTTCTCCTGCTGGGCACCACGTGGGCACAAGTAGAGGAACTAGATTTTTTATTGATGAAGGCAGATGACAGAGTGGCAGTGACCAGATGGTGGAACGTGCTGTGTGCGCCCTCCAAAGCACTTGGAAGACATCCACCCTGCATGGCTGGGCTCCGTTGCAGCAGTGCCACCGTGGCTGACATGCGCCTGTACCTGAGAGAGGCTTTGGGGAGCAGAGCCACAGGAGGAGTGGGGAGGGGGTTGACAGGTCAGAAGACTTTACTAAGCTGCTGTGCACCAGCATGTGCTGCAGGCTGGGTCTGGAGGGGCTGCAGAAGGTGGTGGGAACAGGGATGCTGCCTGCGTGAGCTCTCAGCCCCAGGTCGTCCTTATCGGCCCTCTGGGGCAGTGGCACTGGGGAGTGGAGTAGGCAGAGCCAGTATTGGAGACCGTGGGAAAGCAGCCTCTGTGCTGCCTGCCCAGCTCGAGCGAGTCCCCACATGCCTGCCATGACTCCACAGCTTTGGGAAAACCTCTAGGGCTTGCAGGGACTTGGTCGGGCTGCAAGGGAGGGGTGGAGGGCTGAGCCCTGGCCACTCTTCTCTGCCTCTGCTGTTTCTCCAGTCGGTGGGAACAGTGAGGCACGCTGGAGTCTCCGTGGAGCTGGGGGGATGTTGTGGGAGCAGCGCCGCGTTTTCCACCCTACCGGCTCTTCTAGACCCATCCCTCAGAGGGGAGGGGGTGGGAGAGAGGCGCCTGTTTCCCAGTTCTGTGCCCACCTTATCTCCTGTTCTTGTGTGTGATTTTGACCTGCTCCTGCTGTCCCTGCAGCTCTCTTCCCTCCTGCTTCCTCACTGTGGTGGCTGGGCTGTTTCTCCCATGACTCTCTGCGTCTAGACCTGGCTGTCCCGTGCCTTTGCCAATCAAACCTGAGCTTCCTCCTCTGACAGGTCTGTATGGAAGAATATTGCCTTTGTGTACCAAAATATTGATTGTGGCTCACTTGCTGTTCTCCTTTGGGTGGGGGCATTGGAGGGGTCCAGGCCAAAGCCCATCCTCAGGTCTGTGAGCTGAGGATCCCTGGAGGGAGAGCCCTGGTGGATACCTGGAGGGTAGTGAGTTTTGACAGCAGTCAAAAGGGGCTCATGGGATCCCCTTTAGGGGGATCCCATCACGTTCCATCCTTTTCATGGCTAGGAAGGAGCTGTGGAGCCAGGGCTGTCTCCCCATCTCTTACCGCAGCAGGGAGGAGGGAACAGATAAGTGACATGGCCCTCTCCCTCTGCCCTTCCCTGGAGGAAGCAGTAGGATGTGGGTCACTTCTCATTCTTCAGGAGTGTCCCCTGCCCCACCCCAGGGACATGCCCTCTCTTCCTCCACTGTCTGCCCGCAGCTTTTCTTTGCCCATGAAGTTTTCCCTCAGGCCACAGCAGCTCTTCTGAACCTGGCTCGGCCCCAGCTGTTTGCTGTGCTGGGGGGACCTTCTGTCCCCACAGTGCCACTTTTCCAAGCTTTAATGCTGTGGCAGTTTGCATCCGAGTCCTGCTCCAGGAACCTCTTGCCAGCTCTCTGGAGATGGGTGGGAGCGGGTGTTAATGCCATAAGATTTATTTTTTTTCCTGTTCTGAAAATCTGTCTTAATGAAATCAGTCTCTTCTGACCGCTCTTCTCTCCTCCTTTCCTCCCCCAAAATCATGTGCAGTGAAGAGAGGGGCTCCTGCCCTTCTGGGTCATTTTTCCCACCCTCATCTTGACACCAAGCCACCTCTTCTTGTGCCTCCCCGTGCCCCCCGCCCTGCCCACCCTGGGCACCCATCACCCATGGACGACTCGGAAGTGGAGTCGACCGCCAGCATCCTTGCCTCTGTCAAGGAGCAGGAGGCACAGTTCGAGAAGCTGACCCGGGCCCTGGAGGAGGAGCGGCGCCATGTCTCAGCCCAGCTGGAGAGAGTCCGGGTCTCCCCACAGGACGCTGGCCCGGGCTTGGCCAACGGCACGCTCACCCGGCGGCACCAGGTAAAACACCCCCTTGGCAGAGGGGTGTGCACAGGCTCCTGGAGCCCCCGGAGCTGCCTGCCCTCAGCCCTCCTTGGATATGGGAGGTGGAGGAGGGCCCTGCCGTTCTTGTGGCACTGGTGTACTGGAGTCGGTCTGGGGGTGTGCAGACGTCCCTTGGCAGATAGAGGCTTCAGGAGAGGAGGTGCCAACCTGGAGGGTCTTGCTGCCAGATTGGCTCTGCTCTGGTTTTGGGAAGGTCAGAGGTTGGCTGTGCTCAGTTCCAGGGCATCTCTGCTCCCCATCCTGCTCAGCCATTTGGAGGGCAGCTGAAACACTGAGGCTGGGGGGTATGTGTCTCCCTTTGTGTGTGACAAAGGACAAATCCCTGGAGTCTGTGTGTGTCCCCACATGGCCAAACCAGGGCTGGGAGAGATCTTCTCTACAAGGCTGGAAATGCAGTTTCGTCTGCCTTGGCTTGAGGCATCTCCTCACTTTCTCAGGCTTGGTCTTTGAGAGTGGTGCTCGGAGGGCTGGTGAGTGGTGGCGTGCAGGAGCCAGGTGCCTTTCTGGCTGTGGAAGGTAGTGGTGCCAGGAGGGATCTGTGGGGTGGGGCAGGGTGGACAGAGGAAGAGTTCAAATGTCAAAAAGCGGCACCCTGCGATCGGCCATGACGCGGTTCTCTCAGGCCCAGGTGGCCTCTGGGGTCCCTGGTGGCTCCTGCGTCAGGAGATGTGGAAAGTGTCCAGGGCCCTGCCAGGGAGCAGGGAATGGTCATGGCCGTTCCATCAGGAGCAGGTAGGACAGCTGGGATGTTGGGGTGTCTCTTCCAACTCTTGCCCAGGCTGACCTAGAGGAGATTTGCTGCATGTGGCACAGACCCCTGAGGAGTGTGTTCCTCTGCTGGGGGCTCCCGTGGGGTGCATGGTGGGTGTCTCTGTCAGGTGCATGAGATGGGCTGCTCAGAGCCCTGCAGGGAAGCAAGGATGGGTATGTGGGAGATCCATATAGTAACAGGCCTGCTGCCCTGCTGTGTTTCAGAACGGTCGTTTCCTGGGCGATGCTGACTTGGAAAGGCAGAAATATTCAGATCTGAAGCTCAACGGACCGCAGGTAGGGGGAGCTCAGCCCTCTGGCTGTGAGCAGCCTGCTTGCTGTGAGAGGGTGCAGGACAGTGCTCCAGTGTCCTGGGGAGACAGGATTCCAACTGGGAGAGGATGATTTGGGCTCCTCATGTGGCCATCCTGGCTTAAATGTGCCTTCTTCCAAAGGGTATCAGGGCTCCCTGTGAAGAAAGATCTCTCATCCAGCTGACACTAGGAAGGTTCAGATTGGTGACAGGGCCTGACTGCCTGTCACTTTCTCCCCCCAGGACCACAGCCATCTCTTGTACAGCACAATCCCCAGGATGCAGGACCCGGGCCAGATCGTGGAGGAGACGTACACCATGGAGGAGGACCCGGAAGGGGCCATGTCGGTTGTATCTGTGGAGACATCAGATGATGGGACAACTCGGCGTACAGAGACCACGGTACAGGATTGGGGACACCATGGAGGGACAGGGCATGGTGGGGGACCCTGGTGGCTGAGTGGTCTGCCATGAGCTGAAACAGGATGTGAAACGTACTTGAAGTAAAGTAGTGGACTCGAAGGGGAATCCAGGGATGCAGGGACATGGTGGGTTTCCTGATGTGGGCGTGCCCTGCACGTGTGTCACCCCTTCCAGGTGAAGAAAGTGGTGAAGACTGTGACTACCCGGACGGTGCAGCAGGTACCAGTGGGGCCTGACGGGCTGCCTTTGGAAACGTCCCCCGTCACCAGCAACTACGTCCAGACCATGGACAGGAACTTCCGCAAGAACGGCAACGGGGGCCCCGGTAGCTACTTGGGCCAGGCGGGCACGGCCACCCTCCCTCGCAACTACCACTACCCCGACGGCTACGGCCGCCCCTATGAGGACGGGTACCCGGGCAGTGACCACAGCTACGGCAGCCTGTCCCGCGTCACCCGCATTGACGAGCGCTACCGCCCCTCTGTGGACACCTACCGGGCCCCCAGCCGCCAGGACATCTACGGGCCCCAGCCCCAGGTGCGTGTTGGGGGCAGCAACATGGACCTCAACCATTTCCACCCCGAGCCCTATGGCCTGGAGGATGACCAGCGCAGCGTGGGCTTTGAAGATGTGGACTACGGGCTCATGTCTGACTATGGCACGGCCAGGAGGGCGGGGACCCCGTCTGATGCTCGGCGGCGGCTCAGGTATGTGGCAGGAGGCTCTGGGGTCCCTTGAGCTTTTCTGTCCTTGGAGGAAGGAGGACACAACACTGTGAGCTGAGTCACACGCGGCTCACGTAGGAGAAAACTTGCATCTGCTTCTAATTGTCTGCTTAATTGGTGGTTAAACCTGGGTACTCATTGAGCCAGTCGTCCTGCAGCCAGCAGTTCCAGTGGGCAGCTGGATGCAGCTGGAGGGAGGCTCTTTCCTCTGTGCCACCAGGGCTGTGTGTGCCCCAGTGTAGCACATCCCTCTGGGGGCAGTTCCTGTGTGGGTTGTGTGTCAGGAGCAGCTGCAGTCCCATGATTGTGCTCTCCTTGAGCTGACAGCAGCCCCGGAAGGGGAGCTTAGCTCAGGCTGGGGTGGGCAGGGCTCAGCCCCACAGTGCCCTGGGAGCATTCTTGCAGGGCAGGGTGGGAGAAGCTGCTTAACCTGTTTGGCAGCAGCAGCTTCTCCCCCTTGTGTGTCTGTGGTGATGGCAGCTCATCTGGCTTGCTGGGCTGTGCTGCCCTCCTAGGCCAGAACCTGGCAGTCCTTCCTGCCCTGCCAGCCATTCAGGATGTCACCTGCCTGAGGCCATGACTCCTGCCCATTGGTCTCTTGTGCCAGCTGTCCCTGTACAAGCGCTGCTTCCTGCTCTGCTCCTAGATGGGCTGTCAGCAGGGCTTGGGCAGGTGCTTAGGGATGGCTCTGGGGATGGTGAGGAAGCAATGGATCAAGGGGCTGAGCGAGAGTCCTGGAGATGGGGAAGGGACTGTGTCAGCACCTCCTGAGTGCCCCAGAGTGGGCCCAGGCAGACAGGTAAGGCTCAGCACAGGTGGCCTAAGCTCCTGGGACATAAAACAGAGACAACAGGGAGACTCGGGAAAGGAGGCACTTGACATCCCCTGTGGAGATCTGCCCGATCCAGGTGTACGCTATAAATCCATGGTAGCTCCTGGCTGCCAGAGGGACTGAAGGAGCAGCTTTGTGTGTCCTTGTGGCTGGTGCCAGTACAAGTGCTTCTGGACTGTGGCAAACCAGTCGGAGCAGTTGTTCACCCACATGGATTTGCTTGGCCTCCTAGCTTTGTGCAGCTTGTGCTGGCTGGAGGAGGGCAGGCAGGGCTGCTCCAGGCTTCTCCCTGCTTGGGCAGCCCAGGACAAGCCAGTGTTGGCAGTTTTGAGCACATGGCCATCAGGTCTTGTCCCTCAGGGATCATCTTGGGCAGAAGGGGTTACACAGGTGTGTCCAACCTCTGGCTGCTTGTCCAGACAGACTCTGGCTTGTGTACTTTCCCTGGGCTGTGTCCTGGGGGGCCTTTGAGACCATGAGCCCTCTCTGCTGTGCAGGGAGGTGTCTGTGCTCCTGCTCCTCCACATCCTGGAGCCAGGTGGGAGACTGGGGGATGTGGGTCACATAGACAGAGATGGTCAGCTCTGTTGGAGTTGCAGGAATGGCTCAGGGTATGAAAGATGGGTTGGTGGGCCCCTGAGCCAGCTCTCCCTCTCCCCAGGCAGAGCGATAAAGATCACAGCAATCTGTGGAATCCAGGCACCGTTGAACTTGGCTTGTCCCCTACCTTCTCAGTTACTGTCCACGCTGGCTGCCCAGCTCACAGGAATGGGAGCAGGGAGAGCAGTGTCCCCCGCCTCAGAGATGTTTGTCTTGAGCAGGAGCCTGCCTGGCTGTTAACGACTTCCTTCGGGGAGGCAGCTTGCCAGGCACGTGGAGCTGAAGGAGCACCTCGAGCAGTGAGACGCCGTGTGTGTTGGCTGCCATCGGCTCCGGCCCCTGTTCTGGGGCTCTTGTCAGAGCTCCCTCTCTTGCAGGGAAGGAGGGAAGGGGGTCCTTCCATTCCCTGCCAGCCCCATCTTGCCTGGAGGGGATACAGCACCACGGGAGGTCCTCCACAATTGCAGGGAGGGATCCAGAACCACAGTGGGACAGAGCTCAAGTCTTGCCACAGAAGTGGGATCAGCTGCCAGCCATGTTGGCAAGTGTCAGTGGCTGTGTCTCGCTCCAGCCTTGTGCTGCTGCTCCTGGGCACCTCTGAGCAGCCCGGCATGGGGCATGTCCCCACTGGGACCTGCTGGAAGCCAGCCTGGCAGCCCACAGCCACACTATGGCAGTGCTACAGCGCCCCAGGGATTGTGTGACTCTGGAAGTGGCTGTAAAACTGGTGGCTTGGGCAAGTCCTGTACCATAGGCTCTAGGAAGGGAAGTGGTAGCAGCAGCAGGACCTGCCAGCATCCTTGTCAGGATACTCAGGGACAGAAACTGCCTGTGCCTGATTTAGGAGCTCCGGAGGTGGCTGAGCAAGCCCCTGGGGCAGAGTGAGCTGGAGTGGAGGTAGAAGCCTCTCCTTAGGTCTTGTTTGAATGTTCTCAATGCCCTGGCACAGCAGGGGTGACAGAGCTGTCCCCTCCCATCCTTTTCTGTTGGAAATCCCTGGATTCCTCTGCCTGGGTGGGGGAAGGATTATAGTGCCAGTGACTGCAAAAATGGGAGAATCCGGGATTTGAGAGGTATACTTCTGTGGGTGTGAAATGTCACTTTGGCATTCGAGGCAGTAGTTACACTTTAAACTTCTATGTGCTTGTTTGGGCTCGTTCCCAGTGCTGCCAGTCCGTGGATGAGGTGTTCCTGGCTAGGGCAGGGGTCTGGGACCATGGCTCTTCCCCAGGCCTGCCCCAGGAGCCACGAGGTTGATCCCTGGAGCTTGTTTGTCTCTTGGTGCCCAACTCAGCCTGTCCCCTTGAGCAGCAGCACACCTTGCTGGCAGGGCTGGCTCCTGCATCTGCCCCAGAGCTGGCTCCTGCATCTGCAGGGGACAGAGACCAAGATCCAGCTTCATCCCTTCTGGTGGGCTGGAAGGAGCACCGCCTCCCCCAGGTCCAGGATTGTACTCAGACACCCTCTGCCCTCTCTCCTAGGAGCTATGAAGACATGCTGGTGGATGAAGTGGCCCCCGACCGGTACTACTGGGCCCCGCTGGCCCAACACGAGCGGGGCAGCCTGGCCAGCCTGGACAGCCTGCGGAAAGGTGGCCCGGCCCCGGGGAACTGGCGCCAGCCAGAGCTGCCGGAGGTCATAGCCATGCTGAGCTTCCGGCTGGACGCAGTCAAGTCCAACGCAGCCGCCTACCTGCAGCACCTGTGCTACCGCAACGACAAGGTGAAGACGGAGGTGCGCCGGCTGAAGGGAATCCCCGTGCTCGTGGGGCTGCTGGATCACCCCAAGAAGGAGGTGCACTATGGCGCCTGTGGAGCTCTCAAGAACATCTCCTTCGGCAAGGACCAGGATAACAAGATCGCTATCAAGAACTGCGATGGGGTGCCTGCGCTGGTGCGCCTGCTGCGCAAGGCCCATGACATGGACCTCACTGAGGTCATCACAGGTAGTGGCTCCAGGGAGGGCAGGACAGGCTGGCCCCTGGGGTGGGGTCTGTAGTCGGGGTCCAAGCGCTCACCTTCCACTTGTGGCATTTGCAGGCACACTGTGGAACCTGTCCTCGCATGACTCCATCAAGATGGCCATCGTGGATCATGCACTACATGCCCTGACCGATGAGGTGGTCATTCCCCGCTCCGGCTGGGAGCGGGAGCCCAACGAGGATTCCAAACCTCGCCATATAGAGTGGGAGTTGGTGCTCACCAACACCGCTGGCTGCCTTAGGTATGGATCTGGCAGAGCACTGGCCTGGTTTTGGGCTGCAACACTCCTGGGCTGTTCCTGGCACTTCCAGGGGACTGTGGAGCAGCTGCTCTCATAAAACAGCTGCTGGTGGTACAGACCTTGAGTTTGGAGGTGTTTACCCTCAGGGGAGCTACAGGAGCTGTTTTCTCTCTTGAGCTCTGTGGGGTGTGGGCTGCCCCCCCTTGCCTGCCCTCAGCTGTGTCTTGCATGATGGTTCTCTCCTGCCTGCCAGGAATGTGAGCTCGGAGCGGAGTGAGGCCCGTCGGAAGCTGCGGGAATGTGATGGGCTGGTGGACGCTCTGATCTACATTGTGCAGTCTGAGATCGGCCAGAAGGACTCGGACAGCAAGGTACCACAGTGGGACTGGTGTTGGGAAAGGGAGATCCTGCGTGGGGTGCACCTGGCACACCAGGAGGTGTCTGGCACTCGGCTTGCAGTTTGGGGTAGGAATGTTGGGCCCCCAACAGGGGCCTGGTTGTGCCACTCATCCCCACACCACTGTCCCCTGGCTCAGGGCTTCTCAGTCAGCCTGGATAAGGTCTTGGCTTGAATTTTCCTTGAGCTTTAAGCTGAAGGCTGGGCCGGGCCCTCGCTTGCAGACCTGGCGTGCTGCTCTCAGTCTCTCAGTCAGACATTCTGGTTCCCTCCCCAGCTGGTGGAGAACTGTGTTTGCCTGCTGAGGAACCTGTCCTACCAAGTCCACCGCGAGATCCCCCACGCCGAACGCTACCAGGAGACACCCCTTGTCCCCGCCAACAGTGCTGCGCCCCACAATGCCAGCTGCTTCGGGACCAAGAAAGGCAAAGGTTCGTGTGCCAACAGCAGCAGGGAAGGGAGGGAGGGGATCAGAGACAGGTCCTGGGGGTGGTCTGGGGTCTTTGTACTCCTACTTGGGCATCTCGTGTGAAGCCTGAAGGGCAGTTTTCTCTGGAGGCACAGTGGTCCCTGCTTCCCTGGCTCTGGGAGGTGTTGCTTGGCTTGCCCAAAGCGTTTGACACAAGCTGTGATAGGTATCTCTGGTGGCGGGATGGTGACGGATACATGTCCACTAATTCCATGCCTTCCCTTTTCTCCTGTGTTGCCCCTTCCCCTTCCCTTTGCTTTCTTGCCAAATGATCTGCCCCATGATGCTGTTGGCACTTCTCTCCTCCTGCCTCCCCTCTCTCTGTCCTTCTCTTCGCCTCACCAATAGATGAGTGGTTCTCCAGAGGTGAGTGCGCTCTTGGTTTTACTTTTTCCATGGTTTAATTGAGTGCTTTCTCCAGCTCTCTTTGCCCCCCTCCCCAGCTGGGCACATTCTGCCTGTGGTGTGGCTAAAGTCCCCTCCTCCTGAGACATGCTGGCCGCTTGGCTTCAGCTCACCCCTGGGCTTGTTCCTGCAAGTGGCAAGGAGCTGTTGGGCCGAGGTGGGTGGGGAGAGGAGTCGTCTCATGCCTCTGTGCTTGCCCTTTGAAGGTAAAAAGCTCCCAGAAGACCCTGGTGTTGACACGGTGGATTTTCCCAAAAGAACAACACCAGCCAAAGGTATGATCCTTGAGTGATTATGCATTTGGGTGTCAGGGCAGCTTTTGCCACAGCAGCCTGGGAGAGGAGCAAGCAAGAGGAGCTGTTTCCCACTGAAGTGAGCCTCTCCAATGGGCAGAAGTTGGGTTTGGAGCAGGAATGCCCAGGGGCCTGTTAAAACATGAGCTCTGCCAGTCCTCCTTGTGAGGATCTCCTGCATGGATGAGGTCATTGCTGCCTCAGGACTGGCTTCAGAGGGAAATACTGCCCCAGGGGCTGAGGGACAGCACAGTGACACAGCCCTCTGTGCTGGTCTCAGACTTGCCAGCACAGTTGCCCTCTCACCTGCTCTTCACTCCCAGGCATGAAGAACAGCCATGATTTAAAGCTAAAATCTCTGTCCTTAAGTGTTCCCCAGCCATGAGAATGAGGAAGGGTAATTCCCAGAAACCTCTGGGGACAACTGTCTCACTGCATGTGGATCACAGCCCCTGACCGAGCAGTGGTTGGGATTTCTGGTACCCTGGGGCAGCCTGGCCCTCTCTGTGCCCAGGATCCCACCCCCTGGGAGCCTGCGTGGAAGCTTCCAGCTTCATCTGCCCAGCACTGCGCCTTTGGATTAGGCAGACACTAGCAGAGCCCTTGGATAAACCCTTCCTACCCATGTCCTCCTGGCAGGCTACGAGCTCCTCTTCCAGCCAGAAGTGGTGCGGATATACATCTCCCTCCTGAAGGAAAGCAAGACTCCAGCTATCCTGGAGGCTTCAGCAGGAGCCATCCAGAACCTGTGTGCCGGCAGCTGGACGGTGAGTGCCCACGGTGCTGGCAGTGTGACCAGGAAGGGGCGCGTGGAGCCAGGAGCACCACCTCTGGGGGCTGGCAGCAGTGTCCCCAGCCCCGGGTGACGCGGTGGCCCTGTGCCTCCCCGCAGTATGGCCGGTACATCCGCTCAGCCCTGCGCCAGGAGAAGGGGCTCTCTGCCGTCGCCGACCTCCTGACTCACGACAGCGAGCGCGTGGTGAAAGCGGCATCCGGGGCCCTGCGCAACCTGGCCGTGGACCTGCGCAACAAGGAGCTGATTGGTGAGGACAGCACGCTCCCTTTATCCATGCAGGCTAGGCAGGAGCTTCCTCCTTCTCTGCTGCTGGGGAAGTGTGTGGGCACAGCATGAGCCTAGCCTCTGTCTGCTGCCGTCACCCAGAGCAGAGTGCTGAGCTCTGCGGAGAGGGACAGCAAAACAGGTCATCTGTCAGTGGTTTTCCTTTCAGTCCTGTTCCCTGCTCACTTACATCCAGCTCTTTATCCTTCCCAGGCAAACATGCCATCCCCAACCTAGTGAAGAACCTGCCTGGAGGCCAGCAGACCCCTGCCAAAAATCTCTCTGAGGACACAGTGGTGTCAATCCTCAATACCATCAATGAAGTGATCATGGACAACCTCGAGGCAGCCAAAAAGCTCCGGGAAACACAGGGGATCGAGAAGCTTGTGCTGATCAACAAGTCTGGGTAGGATTAGAAAATAATCTATATAAAGATTATATATAGAATAATGCCAGGGTGTGGAGAGGGGCTTCACTTTCTCTGGGTTTCCAAACATCTCTTCCTTCACCTCTTTCTAGGAACCGCTCAGAGAGAGAAGTCCGGGCAGCGGCCCTCGTCTTGCAGACAGTCTGGGGCTATAAGGAGCTGCGGAAGCCCCTTGAGAAGGAAGGCTGGAAGAAGTCAGATTTCCAGGTGTGGGGATGCCCTGTGGTGGCCAGGGTGGTAGGTGGGGTCCTGCAGCAGGGGGAGAAGGGTGTTCCTGGAGCTTGGCAGTGCTGGCCTTCAGCTCTTTGCCTTGCTGTTGGCAATGAGCACCCGCAGAGTTATCCCTGTGCTGTTTTTCAGCCTATGGCCAGAAGGAAGTCTCTTCTAGGAACACTCTGTAAAGTGTCATGCCCTGTGTCCCACATGAGCGTGTGGCAGGAATTTTGTCACACTAAGTGCTGCTGTGGCAGTGTTGAAGAATAGGGTTCTCCTAGGCTCAGTTTCCTTCCCAAAAGCAGTCTCCCCTTGCTGCTGGAGGGCCAGGCAGTGCCCTGGTCCAGGCAGGCCCCCCCATTGCAGTGGGGATGCAGTGGGGGATTCAGCACCTTCTGGTTACTTTGGGCCCCTTACTCAAGAGCTGTGGGAGGGTTCCTGGGTTTCTGCTAGTGCAGGAGGGGTGGGATGTGTGGGTAAGGAAGGAACCTCTGGGCCTAGGGTTTGAATAGTCACTCTCTCTTGCTGTAGGTGAACCTGAACAATGTCTCTCGGACCCAGGGAGGCAACTCCTTTGATGACAGCACCTTGCCTCTCATCGACAGGAACCAAAAAACAGGTATGTGCTTGCCTTGAGCATCTGTGCCTCTGTCTTGTGGGTACTCAGGGCAGCTGGCGTTTGTCCCCTCCCTGCTCTTCAGCTTTGGCATCCCTGGCAGCCACAGCTGCTCACATCGGGCCATTACTGTGGCCTTGGGTGGCTTTCCTGGCCATCAGAGCCATCAGTTTGGGCCTTAGATGGCTTCTTGGGGCTGGCACTGTAGGTCTTGTGGTGTCCTTGGGTCACAGAGCTGCAGCTACAGCTGAGCCTGGGGTCCCCCAGCTGGGGCAGGGAGATGTTCCTCTGCGGCTCCTGGCTGCAGGAACTGTCCCTGATGTGCTTTCCCATGCTTGTAGACAAGAAATCCTCCCGGGAGGAGATCCAGATGAGCAATATGGGACCAGGTAGGAGAAGGATTCCCCCTCGGTATGTGGGGAGCAGGGCAGAGTTCACGTTTCCTGTGAGGCTGGTGCAGCCCCCCATGGAGGTGACATTACTGACTGAGTGTCCCCTCTCCTGCTCCAGACAACTATTCCACACTCAACGAGAGGGACCACAGCAGGACGCTGGACCGGTCTGGTGACCTCGGGGAGATGGAGCCGGTGAAGGCAGCGCCGTTGGTGGTGAGCAGCTCTCTTTAACTCGGGAAGAGTGGGGTGGGTGCAGGAAATGCCGCATCACCATCCTGTCTGGCAGAGGAGAGGAGAGCTGGGCTCCCACAACTAACACCCCCCATGCCAAGGCCCCTACTAACCGCGTGTGTCTGCAGCAGGAGGAGGGGCAGGAGTCACAGCCTGAGGTAGAGGAAGCGGAAGAAGATGCTGCTGCACCCTCCCCCATGTTGGTATGTCCCATGGTGTCCTGCCCAATCTGACAGTGGTGATGGATCCTGTTGTGCTCTTAGGGTTGCTTGGCCAGCCAAATCCTGCTCCAGTCACTGCTGCAGCAATCACTGGTGCTGTGATCCTGCCTCTGCCCTCACTCCCACTCCAGCCTTAACACCTGTCCCTTTATCTCTCCACAGCAGAAGATCTAGCTGGCCTCCTTGCCTCTGCTCCGTTTGGGTTGATAATATATATATAAATATATAACTCTTCATGGTGGCATGGACCGACTTTTACCTTGTCTTATTGTTGGAATTTTGCTGGACTCTCTGTGCCAACCATCCAGCCAAATGCCTGGGCCGGGTCCCCAGGGCAGCCTGGGTCACTCAGTCTCCTCCGGGCCGCTGCCTCTCCCTCTTCTGGGACACCACCACTGAGAACTCCTCCTCTCGTCCTCTTATCACCTCCTTCCTCCAGACAGTAAAAACCTTCCTGCCTGACTCTGCGAGATCAGCCGGCTTGGATGCTGCACAAGGACTCGTATCTCTGCCTTGACCAGGAGCTGCCTTCTCTCCCACGCCTTCCCCCTGCTCTGAGGTGTCTTGCAGGGACAGGGACTGGGACCCTCGCTCGTCGCCACCTTGTTTTTGGTTTGGTTTTGTTGCCTATAGGATATATTTTTTCGTGTGGGATCACTCTTCAACCAGGGCCATGAGAACAATAGGAGCATCCCTCCTCCCTGAGGGCTGCAAGACCAGAGTCCAGGGGCTGGAGGCATGGGGGCCAGTGGAAGGAAAACCAGCAATAACGTCTCTTGCTTTGCTCTAGATGAGGCTTTGGGGGCATAGGAAGGGAGATCCAGCTCTGGATCCTGCAGAGGGGTCTGGATGGGGCCCTGGCTCCCATACAGTGCCTGTGTGAGGAGGATCCTTCTGTGAGGAAGGGGGTCAGTGCTGGGGCGTGGGACAGGGTCCCTGCAGAGGGAGGAGATGCAGCAGGGTTTTGGGGAGAGTGGGCAGCTCAAGGTGCACTGTGCCGGGCACCTGGAGCCGGGATCCCGCAGCGCTGCCCCGCTGATTTTCTCTTGACATGTGCCTTTCTTTTGCCACTGTGAAATAGCTCTTTGAATCGTACTGTCCGGCTGCTTCCCTGAGAAAGGGGAGTTTCCTGGGCTTCCGACAGGGCTGAGCTCTTCCCTGCTGGGAGCCTTGCTTGTCTGCAGTGGGGCTGGGAGCCTGTTTTGGGGGGAACCCAACCCCCCTGCCCTTGCTGAGAGGGTGTGGGGTGCTCATCTGCATCCTGGCCTGAGCTGCCACGGGAGCTGGGATATGCTGCTCCTCTTCCTCTTGGCTGTGGTGCTGGGGCACATCCATGTGCTGTGATCTTTCTGGGGGCCTTGGGGCTCCCTGTGCAACTGGAAGCCTCTGTAGGAGGCTGCAAACTGGAGCAGGAGCCCTCCCAGCCCAGGGCTCCCCCCAGGGCGGGCTCTCAGGGCATCGGGAGGTGGCAGGGGCAGAGCTGGTGCCTTGCTCCTGTCCCAATTTCCCCCCAGCTCTATCTGGGCCTGCCCTGCTTTCAGCCCCACCTCAGCTCGTTTGGGTTTTGTTCTGGGGTCTAACTCTTCTCTTTTCCTTTAAATATGTAAAACACTAATTCCTTTTTTAATTTTTAATTCCAGATGAACCAAAAAGACAGCGTCCCCCTTCTCTCCTCCTTGGCCCTTGTGGGGAGGGGGGCCAAGGAGGTGGGGAGGGGGAAGCGCCAAGCCGTTCCTTGTCTGATTCCTGTGCACACTCTTGTAACGCTTTTAAAACAAAATGATTTTTTTATATAAATAAAGTTTTTAAAGTGTGATGTGTGCCTGCACCTTTCGTGTTTCTGGCTTTGCTGCTGGGCCCAGGTGCCTTTTCCAGGAGTGATGCTGGTCTCCATGACTCCCAGAGGTGTCACTTTGTGACAAACCATGTGCTATTTCCCAGCCCTCCCACCTTGCCTTGCACCCTTGTCTCCAAAGCCACCAGTAAGCAGGGAAAAGGCAGGACCAGGTATTTTATTGCTTCATGTCCAAGGGGCAGTGCCAGGGATATCTTGCAGGGAGGGGGACAAGGAATGATGCCTGGCTTGGCAGTAACAAGGCTGGGGACAGTTGGCTGAGCGGGACCAGTGCCAGGGATGTTGATGGGTGGGATAATGAGGCGTGTGTGGATCAGCAGGGACAATGCCAGGCATGTTGATGGTGAGGACGATGCTGGAGACACCCAGGCACAGAGGCTGTGTGCTGGGCACCCGGGGCTCAGACAAAGAGCCTGTCATGGCAGGGCTGGCAGTACATCTTGTCGCCACACTTGCGGAAGGTGCCCTTGTGCAGCCGGCACAGGCAGTAGGTGCAGACGAAGTGCTCTGGGTGGTAACTGTGCCCCGTGACTGTGATGCAGCGCCCGGTGACAGGGCAGCTGTAGCCGCGGCACAAGGTGCCCTGCTGCTGGTGGAAGTGCAGCTTGCAGTAGGGCCGCCCCGCCAGCTCGAAGAAGGATGTGCTGGTGAAGCCAGTCAGGCACTCCTGGGGGAAGGAGAGGGGAAGGCTAGCATGGCCCTGGGAACACCCCCATGAGGTGTATCCCTGCCATCCCACTCACCGTGCACACGAAGCACTCAGTGTGCCAGACACTGTCCAGGGCCACCAGGTAGTTGTCTGTGACAGGACGCTCACAGCCCTGGCATTTGGGGGCAAACAGGGCCAGGAAGTCCTGGTGGCAGTAGGGCTTCCCGTTGCGCTCCAGGAACCCTGTGGGGAGGGGATGGGGATGGGCATCCACCTGGGGATGGCTCACGCTGGGGACAATGGGACATGGACATGGTGGTACCCAGGATGGGAGACCATGGGGAGCTGTCAGATGGGGTGATAAGTGCAAGAGCAGGGGCAGGGCCCCTACACCTGTTCCTTGGGACATACCCTCATCTCCGAACACCTTCCCACAGTGGGCACAGAAGAAGTGCTCGGGGTGCCAGGTCTGATCCATGGCCATGAGGACTTTCTGCAGGGAAAGCTGAGATGAGTGGGCTGCTGGTGGTGGGGACTGGCTGGGGAGGCCGGGGGGGGGTCACTCACTCACCTCGCGGATGAGGCCAGTGCAGTAGGCACAGTGCGGGGAGAAGGCCTGGTGATAATCCTCCTCACAGAATGCCCGCCCACCCTGCTCAAAGAAGGGCCCCTTGTCCAGCTCCTGCCCACAGTGGACACAGGAGAAGTGCTTGGGGTGCCAGGTTTTGCCCAGGGCTGTGAGCACCTGTGAGGAAGAGGCACGGGGGCTGTGAGGGCAGCTCCAGGGCGATGCCCAGGGGTGCCGGGGTGACGGCGGGGGCTCACCTTGCCAGCGATGGGCTTGCGGCAGGCAGCGCAGATGCCGGTGGGTGCAGCCATGATGCCCAGCTCCTGCAGGTCCCGAGTGAGGCTGTCCAGCATGTTGTCCAGCGAGGACTCCACGGGCACCCCAGCTCCTTGCCCTGTGGCTTCCAGCTGCCAGGAAGGAGGATGGTGAGGTCTGGGTGAGGGCCAAGCCCCCCAGCCTGCTACCGCAGGGCCAAGGCTTACCTTGCTCTGTGTGTGGCCCAAGTCAGCCAGGAGCTCATCCAGCTGCCAGGGGGCCTCCGTGCATGGGAGTGAGGGGAGCAGCGGCTTTGGGTCTGGCACAGGGGTGCTGAACATGGCAGAGAGGGGAGATGCTGTGGTGTCCACCCCAAGGCCAGGACCAAGACCCCTCCACCCCTGCCAACACAGCCCTTTCCCATAGGCCACAGCAGGGAACACTGCAGGTATGCAGGATACAATTTATCCCAGGTGGCCCTGGATGGCAGATCCCAGCAAGGAACAGGCAGTCCCAGATGGCTTTTCCCTTTCCATGTCCATTTTTACCTGTACACTGAATCCAAACCTTCTCCTGGAGGCTGAGCTCGAGGCGGCAGCGGCACCTAGGACAAGCCCTTGTGGCAGAGCCCTCAGGGTGCTCCACTGGCAGCTTCCCCTGCCTGGCTCCACCACCCACCATGAGCTGAGGGGTCTCTGTGCCCAGGCATTACCTTCAGTGTACCATGCTGGGCATTCTGGCAGGAGCTTGGTCCCTGCAGCACACGGTCCTTGGAGGCCAGGCAGGAGCTCTGCTCCAGTTCTGCCAGCAAAGCATCTGCACAGAGACACCCAGGTCAGGCCTCACAGCCACCAGCTGTCCACCCTGCAGTCTTGTACCAGTCCCAAAATCTCAGGAGCAAAAGGAGTGTCACAGCAGGTCCTGCTGGCCAGCTGCCAGGGCCCCAAGGGGCCCTGAGAACCCTTCCCGAGGCCCCCATCCTGGTGCAGGATGTGCCCACCTTCCCAAATAGTGGGGCAAAGGGTCCTACCCCAAACACCATCCCTGGCCAGAAAAGAAATCTCTGCCAGTCCTCAACTTGACCCAGCATAAGCCCTGACAGGGAAAAAAGCTCACCTTGGGCCCATCCTGTGTATCCAGAGCACCACATCCCCCAAGGCGGGCCGAGCACTTTTCCTTTCCACTTTTGCCTCTCTGCCTTGACTATCCCTCACACTGCGAAATAGGGAATGCCCCCAGCAGTGTGGCTGCTTCCCTGACACCAGCTCCCCCACACCAGGCCAGGGATGGCTCGCAGCTCCTGCTGTGTGCAGCCAGGGTTGCGGACCTGCCGCAGCCCATTTCCTGCTCTCAAGCTTGCTCCACTTTCGGCCAAGTGCTCGTTCGACCACTGGCCCCATCGGTCCCTTGGGATGGGGGAGGCACAGGAGAGGTCAGGGCTCCATGGCTGCCCCTGTGTGGCATCCCCTCCCAGTCGCAAGCTACAGGAAGGAAAAGGCTCCCCAGAGCTGCCGGAAATGTGACCCCAAGCCAGGCCTGGCTGCAGGATCAGCTCAGAGAGGCCAACTTACCCAAATCCTCCATCCTGCCCTGGTGTGGGGTCCCAGGGCAGGGGCAGCACCCCGAGGTGCTGAGATGGCAGTCGAGGCTGCACTGGCTCTGTTCCGGTCTTGCCTCCGCCCCCCATGCCAGGGTTTGTCACCCAGGGTTTCCTTTGTGGGCTGGGTGCCTCACACCACATGTGACAGGCACAACTGAGGCACAGGGAGCCACAAACAGCCCGGGCTGGGGCTGCAGAGGGGAGAAACTGACCAATGGGCTGCCCAAGGAGCTCCAGAAGCAGAGATGTGGATGTCCTTCTGACCCAGAATCCACTGGCCACGTGTGACAAGGAATGGCGCTCCCGTGCTGAGTGGAAATGGATTTGTGGCAGCATGACGGAGCAGTGCTGTCACATTCCAGTAGAATCTTTCCTTTGGGGGATGCTTCTGGAGCCCCATCATTGATTTCCGGGTAGCAGCAAATCCCTTTTTGGCAGAGAGATCTCCTGGTGCTGCTGGGAGCAGGCAGTGGATGTGGAAATAGCTCCAAGGGACTGGGGGAATGTTAATGTCAGGGGTGGGTGCACGTGGCTTGGTGTGTCTTTCAGGCTCTTGTTTGGATGTTTGGAGGAGGCAGCACCTGGTAGGTGACCAACAACATCTCTGTCACCTTGGCCACCAGCCCTGCCAAAGCTTCACTACGTCCTGGATTGGCTCGTCTTTAGTCCAGCCAGGAAAACCTTGGGAGCAAAGGCTAAGAGCCACAGACTCCATCCTCTCTGCTGGGAGGCACCAGAAACCACACGGGTCAGGCTGGCACTGCCTTGGCCCTGCTCCTGGGCACTGCTGAGCCCCCATGGGTGGGACGGGCTGGAGCTGAGCCCCTCAAGCTGTCACCTCAGGAGTCACTTCATTCCTGACACCATTTTGTCGCCTGCTCACAGCAGAGACATCCAGCCCAGCCCCATCTCAGGAAAAGGCCCCTGTGCCACCAACCCACTGCATCTGGGCTGTGTTTCAGGCCAGAAATGCTGATAGCCACCCAAAGCCCAGAGCAGGCACTGCTGGTGTCACTCCTCAGGACTGCTTGGCAATGGGAGCCTTGTGTCAGGCGCTTCCCTGTCTGCACACAACAGAACCTTCCTGCCTGTGGAAGGTTTCAGGCTATTTTTGGCTTTTTCAGTGATTTAGTGATGAGTGAACCCAAGCGCACATGAGCATCTAGAGATAGAACTTGTTAAAACTTGTCCTTACAGAACCCAGAGGCCAAAGGCCCTGCCCTGAGCTCTGCTCCCCTGTTCTAACAAGAATTAAGTGACCCCGGCCTTGCCTGCAGAGGGGAAATCAGTCATGACAATGACAGGGACAGGTTGGCATGGGGCTGACAAAAAGCAGGGACAGGAAGAATCCCTGTGCAAGGATCCCGAGGTTTCCTTTTAACTTTCATACAAGGGCACTTTCCTCCTTGCCAGTGTCTGGGTCAGGGGAACGTGGCTCTCCACAGTGAGGGGGTTTATTAGCACACTCTCAGGACCTGTTGGACACACTTTTATTTTCTAGGAACACAGCAGAGCTCAGGACTTGAAATGCAGAAGCAGAAGGAAGCTTGGAGCCCTCTCACTGGTGGGAACCAGTTCAGCAAACAGGATTTTCTAGATGAACACTGCGGGCTCTTTGAACCCCTGTGATTTTTGCTGTCTCCCGAGGGAGGACAAGGAGCACCTTGTTCTGGGGAAGTGTTGCTCTTTGTTCTTCTGTCCTAAATCGGTGGGTAAGATCCACCAAACCCTCCACTCCAGAGCAAGCACATCCCAATCATCTTCCCTAGCCCAAGCCTTTGATCCCAGGATCGAGGATGTCGCCTGGTGTCACATCCTGCTTGCAGCCAAGGCAAGGGAATACTGTACCAGGATCAGTCCAGGTCCAAGAGCCTGGACACCGAGGCAGCTGGGACAGCAGGGATGGGGACAGAGTGACAAAACCCGCTCACGGGTGGTGCCTTCAGCGTCTGTGGGGGCGAACTTTTGGGGTTTTGTGTGGGTTTCATGTGTTAGTGCAGTTCCTGTGGGAAAATAAGGCGCTGCTGGAGTTGTTTTGGGGAGGGACTCGGGCCTTGGAGACCACGGGGGCGGATCCCCCAGCACAGCCGCTCCCGGGGCTCCTGGCCAGGGGCTGTTCCGGGTGGGGACACAACCGGGAACGGGGAACCGGCGCTACCTCAGCTCCGGTTGGAGCTACAACAGGTGGAACTACAACACCCGGCAGGCACTGCGCATGCGCTGCCGCGGGACGGAAGCGGGCGGGGCTAGGGCCGTGTGCCCCGCCCCCCTTGCGCCGGCCACCATTTTGTCACCGACTTTCAGCCGCCGCCCGACAGGGCGGTTTTTTTTT